>CAJQZN010039005.1:33809-73261 GCA_907164685.1 Colias eurytheme | reverse complement strand
CCACGACCGCTCTGCCAAGAGTGAATCGACAAAGAAGAAGAAGAAGAGATCTTTACACTCACCACAGATCGAACCAGCAGTTCAATCGTGAACCACACGTTGCAGACCAGCTCAATATAGAAGAAAGCGACATGGGGCTGGTCGTTCTCCTCCCAGAGGAAGGTGCCGTTGAGGGTAAAGTTCTCCATGTCGAAGGGTTCTGGCACCCGCAGGTCAGGGTGCGTCTTCAGGCAGAAGCAGAGCACAGAGACGCAGATGAAGAACACTGATGCAGCTGATATCACCTGGAACAGGGTATTATATTAGTCGAAAGGTTATTTTGAGCAGCAGGTGCACTGTACGGGTTGTGATCGTAT
Organism: Colias eurytheme; assembly: GCA_907164685.1. NCBI lineage: Eukaryota > Metazoa > Arthropoda > Insecta > Lepidoptera > Pieridae > Colias > Colias eurytheme. The sequence continues at coordinate 72,905 of CAJQZN010039005.1, read as the reverse complement.
TGGAATGATTGTTAGCCGGATTCACATAGAAAGAGCAACTTCGCGAAGCATTTACACCGCGAAGCTGCTTGACTTAAATTTTATAGTTAATCAATTTATAAACTAACATTTTAAATGTGCAGAAAAGAAACTTCTCTTAAACAAACATTTTGGATTGGCGTAATGCTAATGTAAATATATATGTCTAGCCTAAATTCTTCCCTGAACCCTTGCCATTGATACAAGCCCACTTTCCACTGGACAAACGCTCCAAAAAATGTTCTCAACACAAGTCAAGCCACTATTTCGCAGAATCCCGTCCGCAAGTTAGTCCGAGCCGCCCAAATATTTACCTCTAACGTTTGGAGAACGGAATTGTTGTTGAACTAAACATTATGAATATTATATTTTGCTAGCAATTTCCCGGTACAACCACCATTAGTTAGTCGCTTATTTTCCGTATAGAAAATGTTTTTAGCCGAGATGCTTGCAGGAAATGGCGGTGTGTGTTATTTCCTTATTGTTTGTTTTATGTGACCGCGATTTGCTTTGTTCTCCGATAATTTTTCATGTAATCCTAAAGTTTTAGAAAGTAATAGGCTATTCTACTGTTAAATATAATCACTACATAGGTAGTATAAAACAACGTCGGTTTCTCTGTCCCTACGTATGCTAAATCTTAAAAAAAACGTAACGGATTTTGATGCGGTTTTTTTAATAGATAGAGTGATTCAGGAGGAAGGTGATTCAGGAGGAAGCAAGCGGGCGAAACCGCGGGCGGAAAGCTAGTAGGTAATAAAATTCATACAACTTGAAAAGCAGCTGTGTAGAACTGAGCAGTCGGTTGAAGTAGAATCAATTCATACAGACAGGTTCACGAGTAGAGCAAAGGGTGTGAATATCGCCTGCGTATATCTAACAATATTCTCTACTCTCATAGTTAAAATAAAAACACACACAAAGATCGACAAAAGCTTATAATTTTAAAATTTTCATGATCATTAATTAAAACTTATTTTTTGAATGAACTCTCGTTTAAATAGAACGTGATATTTCAGCAAAATTGCTTTTAAATATACCTGAATTTAAACCGCTTTCACATATTTAAGTAACAAATTCAATGGAAACGTTGGCTTTTAAGAAAAATCGGCTTTCGCGAATAAGAAGCGTCATAAATCGTTGTATTATGGACATGGCAGGTCACATTTTTAAAGGTTTGTCACAAGTATAAGCTTCTTACTTTTATTTATTTATTATTTGTTTAATAAATGTACATTTAAGTGTAAGTTTTTTTAATAAATGGCAATTAAAATCACAATCGTTTTTATTTAATCATCCCAATCCTGTGTGTAATTTCAAAATTCTTATTGTAACGTTCTCTCTATGAATTTCGATAAAATATGGGTGGAAACTTGAAGTTGTATATAATATTATTAAATATATTGTGTTGAGGATAATTTATAAAACTTTAATTTCTATGGAAAGCTCTGAAAGCATAACAATGAGAGAGTCTTTCGTAAGTACAATATTACCAAAGACGTCATCATAGATGACATCTTTGTATAATATTTTAACGCTACCTCTTAAACATTGCACCACGTAAATGTGAATTTTTCGTGCCATTATAACGTATATCCATTCACCGTTTGTTTCTATTGTCTTTTAAAAAAACAAGCTGAGGGTTCGAAGTCACGATAATCCGCCCATCGTGAGAGCATTAAAACCTGAGTGACTGCTTTGAGGTTTTATAGTTATTTTGTTTACGTTTTTATCTAGTCAAGGTTGAAGTTTTATTGATGTTTTAATCGTAGAAATAAAATACACTATGAATCGTGAACAATGGCTTAGTGTTTATATTTGAGAAGCTGAAGTCAGTGAGTTTCTTTGAACGCGCTAATCTCAAAAACAGCTGGTCCGATTTGAAAAATTCTTTCGGTGTTAGATAGCCCATTTATCAAAGAAGGCTATACGCTATATAATATCATCACGCTAAGATCATCAGAAGCGGAGTAATGCGTATGAAACTGCGAAGCACAGCTAGTATAATATAATCCAGATGATTTCTAAAACACGAAACAGCAAAAGAATTAGATTTATATAATAGCACAACACTTAATTATTTGTATATAAACTTTAAAATGTTTCTTAAAGTATCCAACTAACATAAACATACAGGGAAACGAAAAACATATTAAACATAAACAATCTTAATCAAATATCTTATATTAGAAGTTAAAATTAGCCTCTTAATTGAACAGAATTATAAACATTAAATACGCGAGGTGAATAAAATCGTACTTCTGTGTTTATTTAATGGCCTGAAATAATTTGTTTAGTAAGTACATAATAAGTTTAATGGGAAGGAAAATAATAATGAGCGTATCGTTCAATCAGTACTGTAATTATAGAAATTAACTAAACTGAAAGCTTGTATTTTAATAATATTTTTAATAGTCATTAACTTTAATATTGGATATAGTTATAACATTATTGATACAAATTCTTTAAGCACAGATGCCGTAATATGATCTCTTATTTCCAGACAGTTTACGCCGTGAACTTACTGGCAAATTCAAATTATGGTCGCAATGACCATTCTCGGCTGGTGATTGCGATCATATTTTATTTAAGTAAATTCTTTAGTGTACTGCCAACAAAAAAATTACAAAAAGAAAGCTTATGCTAAAAGAATACACAGCACAGATGGCGGCCTTATCACTTATAAGAATCATAATATGAATTTGCCAGTCAATTCAATTCGTACATTGTATGGAAAATATATAAAGAGGTTTAACGAATGATTAATTCAACTGATTTTAAATATTTTTTGAGATTTACAGCATTACATAGGCTATATTTAATTTTATTTGTTACTTCTAGGCAAGTATGCATAAAAAAAAACATTGAAACATTTATATTTAAATAATATATACATATTCTAAATGGAAACAGATTTAAATGTATAGATAGTATCATTACATTATTGTTTCCTTTGTAAAAATGACAAAGGCTGAGTTAAATTGCAGTAACGTCGTTTTGTATTTATTTAATGGTTTAATATTTACATATAGTTACATTAAAATATAGTTATTTTCATTATTACAAGGATTTGATGTTGTTTCAAATAACATTAGCTCGTACATAAATTCCTTTTGTCCTTATAGTCACAGCATCACGCGTGAACAGCTGAACTGATTTTGATTTTTTTATCGCTAACGATAGAATGAAGAGAGATGTGTCTAATGATGATAAGATCCTTCTATTAAGAATAGGATCTTTTGAAAGATAAACTAAAGAAATTTGCCTTAAAAAAATAAGGAAACTTAACATCGATTTAAATTTAACCTTTTTGTCAGTTCATGTGAAAATAGACAATGTCTATGGGTCAAATAGTTGATAAAAAATATGGATAGATTATTATCGTCAGCCCATTGCAATAAAACATACCTACCTCTCACGAGGTTGCTGGTCATAATTCACAATGCCTGCTTTTCGATTATTGGTAGATGTCATATGTCATCAGAGATTTTGGTTTTACGACAAGCGAATTTCATATGCATATTTTACTTCGCTGATTAGAAGTAATATTAACAAAATAGAAAAAAGGCTCATCAGCCTCAAGTATTTTAGTTAGAGGTCTTGGTTAAAATATTTATTTATGTTTTTGAAGACAACAAAAAGTAATAAATGTACGGTAAAAATAATGCATATTATAGTTAATATGTACTTATAATAAATAAATATTCACAATTTAAGACACTATTTCAAAAACTGTATACAGTTATAACTACGAGAATATTAAAGTGTAAATACAAGCAGAATATTCAATATTATGTTAAGATGATTTTATATTAACAAAAACCAGTGAATAAATAGATCCCTAAGCCATTAATCATTCCCTTTCGTAACTTTTAGAACCTTCCGATTCATAAAAATAAGTACCATGACGCGCTGAATTTTGAACGGGGTTAAAATGTATCGTGGATCCTTTAACCCTTGCTGAAAATCAAATATTTTCGCACATATTGACTTTACGCACATTCTTGAGTATTTTTCATATTCATTGACCTTTTTAGTTCAATGGTTATTCGACTGAAAGGTTCTGGGTTCGATAATAACTTACAAGGGTATGACAGAGTGGATATCTTAGATGTTGGTGGTATTTTTGACAAAAATCAAGTAAAAAAATTGGTTGTCTGTAAAGTCGGTTTACTGACGATAGTTGAACGTGACAACGTCCGATTGTGCTTCTTTGTTGCTCGTTCCGCGCTCTCGCTTGCACTTCAAGCCTATGGAACGCCTCAGAACGAGGTAACGCCGCATGAGTCATGTTTTTTCGTGCGTTCAGCCGGCTCTATCGAATTATAAGACGTTGTCACGTCAAAACGTAGACATATTTTACCTGGTTTTCATTCTGTATATCCACAAGTATAAACTTATATGCCGTGATCATTTTTGCAACGTTTTCAACCATCAAAATTTACCCAAATATCGATTTTAATGTGATTAAATTTTATAATAAACTCGATATTTTATCATATCCGATCCATTTTAGTGTTATTTAGAGGCCTTAAATAACAATCCAAATTCTCTAAGTCATGTTCACCCTAAAGGTCGTGTTTCCTTTGATGTTATTATTTTGTGACATGAAAAGAACATTATTTTCATCCTTTATCAAGGTTTTATTTTCCTTTTATTATTGCGTCAAGTGTGAATTCGTCGCAAATAATGGAGAAACTATGAGGAAATAGTAAAGCAATATTATTTGTGAATACTTATTCTATATCTTGTTATTCAACTATATCACTAAAAGTAGTAGACTATTCCGGTTCGTTCCACTCTATACACATCTTTTTTGTACCTACTGTTGTACAAAATATGTTTTATTGTAAAATTAAATCCTACTAATATGTATTATAAATGCGAAAGTTTGTGAGGATGTGTATATTGTATGTGTTTGTTACTCTTTCACGCAAATACTACTGAACAGATTACAATGAAATTTTGCATACATATAGAGAGTAACTTGGATTAACACATAGGATAGGTTTTATCCCGGAAATCCCACGGGAACGGGAACTATGCGGGTTTTTCTTTGAAAATGCGGGCGAAGCCGTGGGCGGAAAGCTAGTATTTTTATAGTTATAGTGCATTCATGTCGAAATCCATTCCAAAGTTTTCTCTCACGATTTCAGGTACCAAATATTCTGTGTCTTTCTACCCGAGTATTTCATTTGAGACATTTAATCTACGTGTAGTCTTTCGGGAGTTTTGGACAGTCTATGCTGGCTCAAACAGCTAATAAGAAATTCCTTTAGGTCACGAAAATGAGACGGGTCGCATTTACAAACAACTTCTTTATGGCTTACTAACGTAAGGCAGCATGGAACAATGTTATATGTGTGATTATGGTTTCATACATAATATATGTAGCTACATGTACATTCAAAAATGCAGTACTATTAGTATGAAGGATATTCTTTTATCTTCATTTTCACTCAAATAATATGTCTTTGTATGAAGTTTTAGAAGTGAAACTTCTGTAGGCACGTTAAAAAAATTTTCAAGGTCGCGTCATAGCAATATCGTCACGTCATGGAGTAAGGCGACGATTTTGGTATCTTTGAATCTTGCCAAAGAAATTTCACTTCTAACACATGTGCTGGGCACACACGCTCATGTTTAAAATAAAAATTGTACATTGGTCGTCTAGTTACATATTAAAATGCAAATTATTGATACTTTTTCATATATTTAAACTCTCCTTTTTTTAATACTAAGTTTTAACTTCTCGCATTCGATAAGAAAAGAACTAAAATCACATACACATACATGAAGTTGGGTTGTTCATACGAGTACAAAGGAAAACATAAGAATACTAGCGGTCCGCCCCGGCTTCGCCCGTGGTACATGTTTACGTTTTCTCTATATAAAAACCATCCTCGTACTTCAAGGAATATAATAAAAAAAGAATTATCGAAATCGGTTCAGCCGTTCTCAAGTTATGCGCTTTCCAACACATTTTGGGATTCATTTTTATATGACTACATCTGTGACTACATCATCACTACATAGTATAAAACAAAGTCGCTTTCCCTGTCCCTATGTCCCTATGTCCCTTTGTACGCTTAAATCTTTGAAACTACGCAACGGATTTTGATGCGGTTTTTTTTAATAGATAGAGTGATTCAAGAGGAAGGTTTATATGTATAATAACATCCATTAAATAGTGGAGAAGAACTGTTATTTTTGAGGTTTCTAATGTGATGTCGTAAAAAATTACATTGTTTCCGCTTATATTGCAAACGCAGGCTGAACCCTACGAGTTTTATCAAAATAATGTACTAAGTATTATACACATTGAAAAGGTCTACAGAAAAGTCCGCGATGGTATATGTCTATCTCTCTTGGATAACCCACAATAACATTTTTTTGTCATTTACTTTTTACGACAAATAATAGCTAATTTTCGAAGCGATTTTCACCAATACAGCATTAATCCTCAACCAATTAAATACCTTGAATACATTGTTCATTTAATATAGATCTATATGGCACTTTACACCGTATGATTTAAGTGAATATTTTCGAAGATATTACAGATTTAAAAATTGCGGGACGTAGCGTTTGCGGCCGCGGCGGTACCGGCCGGCCGGGCCGCTATGTTTTTATATACAAGTTACAACGTTCACAGTTTTTCTGATTCTGTAGTGTATTTAGTATCAGCATTGCACCCGTGCGAAGCCGGGGCGGGTCGCTAGTTATAGATAAGATAAGATTCCCCTGGTGAAAACACAAAAAACAGTAGCTCAAGATACCTACCGATTGTATACATTATCTATCTCCAACAAAGGATGGAATTAATTAATCATTTTTGCACAAAAGTTACATCAACTCAAAGACAATTTCTCCTTCAAATTTTTTCATATTATTTTGACGCTGGATTAACATAATACCGGTTTTATAACGATCATTTTTCAAAAGAAATTTTTTGATTAATTTGCTTTTCACTTTTCGGGTCCGACAATTCCTTTTTGCTATGTTTTTGTTCTAAATTGACATTTTCATTAATTTTATTTGTAATACTTTTCCTGGTTATTGTTTGTGTAATGAAATAAGATAAATCATTGAGTCCAATTTTCATTAATGTTATAATAATCCTTTTTCCCAGTCTCCCAACTTTATCATGTACTCTTTATAGTTTTTCCAGTGCTAAAGTAGATAATAATTGCTGTATCACCAAACTATTAAGTAATATATGGTAACACTTTTAAAAACTTCGTGTTATAATTTGGCTATGAATTTAATTTGATCTATTACAAACTAAACACATTAAACAAAAATCTTAATTGCTTATAAAATCAAATTTAATTTCATAGTGTAAATGTAATTTTCAAATGAAATGCAGCAAAGTTTATATTAATCTATCTAGTATTTGTTTGACGTCTAGAATGCATGTGCACCACGATCAAATCGTGTCGATTTATGTGGTGTTTCTTCTGTATGCTTAATGTATGTTTATTTTTATATCAATAAATGGTTTATAAAATAGTTTATAAGAAAGTTTTTCTTTACGAATTGTTTTTGTATCAGTTATGATCCCAATACGATTTTTTATATCATCAGTACTTATATCGAATATTTGACAAACATTTTAACAGATCAATATTATTCTACAGCCCAGACTCCTTGAGCAATTTTATAAAGAACGTAGTCACGATTACATTCAGGCAACAGATGTTTTCATTGTGTCCAATAATTAATGGAAGAAGAAATAGTCGTCTTGAAGTTCACTCGAAAGGGATTCACAGTAATGTTTTATAATACTAGGTTTGCTACGCGGCTTCGTTCGTCTACGCTCCTGTTTGTGGTAATGTGATGTTAGTGATCATAAAGACTTTTCGATAAATAGGTTGTCTTAACTAATATTGTAAAGCTGAAAAGTTTTGTTTGTTTTTGCTTGCTTGAACGCGCTAATCTCAGGAACTACGGGTCCGATTGAAAAAATTATTTCACTGATTGATAGTCAGCAATCGAGGAAGGCTAAGACCAATAGGAGCGGAGCAATGCGGGTAAAACCGCGAGGCACAGCTAGTTTATTTTATATATTTCACACTAAGACATTTTTATCGCTTATGATAAATAATTATTAAAATAGAAAAAATAACACATGAGTCACTTAGTACTGTACCAGTATACGTTTTTAAAGTTTCTATTGCAATAAAATTCAAAAAATTGTAAAAAGGATCGTAGTTTTATCCGCAGTACCATAACGATCATGACAAAGTGTAGATATTGGACCGTATAAACAATTTGTTCACGTCACAAAGTTCTTCTTTGTTACCTGTAAAATGTATTTTTAGTAAATTGATACATTTTTACGTAGGATGAACGAGAGAATCTTTAATTATATAGTTACATGCCTAATAAATTATTATTATAGCATTTTTGAATATCCAAAAATACATATTCCCTATTTTTTAGTCCCTAATTATAAGAACGTTTCTGGATATTTTTTAATATAAATACTCACTTTTTATACTCGTATATAAAATGCTTATATTAACAAGCTAGTTTTAGTTAAAATCTAACGATATTTATTTTTAACCCAATCTCTCATATTTATTCACTAACCCATCCACCCTTACGTGTGACGCAAAATATAAGAATGGGCCCTTAACCTTTTCAATACATTTGTGGTGCGAAATTGCACCTTATAAAATTACAACCAATTCTCTTTATTTATATTAATGATAGTCTGGAAGAGAATCGCTACCCAGAGATATGAGCGCCATTTGTACATACTTGTCTATATCTTCTGTGTTTTATGTTAATGATGAAGTGAAATTTCTTTAGGCTTTAAATTTCAAGGTCGCGTCATGGCAATATCGTCACGTCATGGAAAAAGGCGACAATTTTGGTATCTTTGAATCTTGCCAAAGAAGTTTCACTTCTAAACTCGTGTGCTCGTTACACACGCTCTTTTTGTGCATTGCACAAAAAGAGCGTGTGTACCGAGCACGAGCATTTCAATTCATTAATAATAATTAAACCTGTATATTATCTACCACCGGACCTCTTCAGTATAAAAATATCATTCAAATATAATAAGGAACAGCCCAATTTACGTTTATAGCGCTTGAGATTTAAGATACGCTCGAAGGACCAAAAGTTAATCAAGACCGCTTTGAGTGACTCAAATTGCTCCACACTTAATACTAAGAGCACTCAATCTTTAGTAAAGCCACGACAGATATCTTATCTTGGAAAGGCGAATTACTCCAACTATTCTATACGGTAATTAGTATTTTAGGTCTAAAGGTCACGATGAAATCACATTATTATGATTACAACATTTTTTTAACCAGATTTTCTTAGAATTATTTTTATATAAATGAAGATCCGAATTGGATATACTAATATGGAATATCTTTATTAAGTGAAATTAAAATCCGTCTGGATATATGAACTAGTTATTGAGTCAGAATTAACTTGGATAAAAAAGCTCGCTATTGCTTAGGTATATTATGTTGCAAAAGATTTTGGAGAAAAAAGATGCATATTATTATATCACTTTTATTTATTTATGTATTATTCTCTCCATCGAGTTATCTTTAATATTGACGAGTTTTATACAAACCTAGTTATGGGGCGAATTTCAAATATTTTCATGTATCGCTGCTCATGGTGACAAAGTTCAAGATATTTTATTCTTATGCATTTACTGGTAATAAATTTAAAAGGTAAGAGTTGGCTGACAACTCTTACCTTTTAAATTTATTACCAGTAAACAATTACCTTCTACAAAGCATAAAATGAATTCATATTCTATATCAAAGTCATATCAAACACGAGGACCCTAACAATGCACAATATATCAGTATCTATCACTACAACAAAGTTTCAAACACGACAAATATCTAGTGGAATCGTAATGACTTTCCTTTCAAAGGCTGTGGCTTCTATATGAGATGGAGTTTAATAAAAATCTCTGGCAAAGTGCAATCCTGCGCCTGTGCTCTTATTTCCGAGTAAGTTAACCGGGTTATTGGAAATTGGATTTTGTGCTATTGAAATCAGGTTCCAACTTCGGAAATAGTTTGTTACACGACGAACCAGGCTGCAGCAGTTACATTAGTTTAGTAATTGTTAAAAAGAAAAACCATAGCAGTTTGTTGATGTTATTTATTGATGAAATTTAGTTGATAATATTCAATGTTAATGCCCTTGCATAGTTTTTAACAATGATTATTATTTTGAACTGCTGTCAATTTAATTTTAATCCAATTATCTGTACGCTGTTTTAAAAAAATATTTGAATACAATACGATTTGTTTTTAATTATCAATGTCAAACAACTTTACTAAGGGCCGATTTTTCAATCCCTGGTTAAAACTTATCCGTCCAATAAAGTATTACACGATAATATTAAAATGTCACCTGTAAACTGTCAATTGCGGGCAATAAGAATACATTTTGAAATGGTAGTTTTATACGTTATTCGACGAATAAGTTTTAAGGGTGCGTATAAAGCAAAATTACCAATCTTCTATTAGATGATACGTGTAATATTCAAGACCAAATCTAAAAAATAAAATATATATCAAACTAGATGATATGTTCAACGATTCTGTTTAATCAAAAACATAAAATATTAAAATTTACTCAATAAAAAAAAATCACCAAGTTAGCTCTAATTTTCACACTTTTACGTTTTCTACTTGACATGGTAATACTTATTATGATTTTTTTTCATAAACAATTATATTAAAACATTTGCAAGATATTTGTCAGAGCATTTTGTGTAATTACTTTTAGTTTTGGTTTTATCTGCGATAAACCACTTTTGGCGCTCTTTTTTTCTCGAGATAAACGTTTGGTTTTGTCACGATAAAAGTGGTTAATCGCAGTAAAACGTAAAAGTGTGAAAATTAGAGCTAACTTGGTGATTTTTTTTTATCGAGTCCATTTTAATATTTTATGTTTTTGATTGAACAGAATCGTTGAACATATCATCTAGTTTGATATATATTTTATTTTTTAGATTTGGTCTTGAATATTATACGTATCATCTAATAGAAGATTGGTAATTTTGCTTTATACGCACCCTTAACCAAGGATTGATAAATTAGCCCTAAAAAGCAATTAAATATAAACTAGGAAATAAACTGTTAGTTACACTATTTACCCGTAGAAATCTAATCCACACCCGCAGGCGAAATAAACTCCACATGATTTGGCAAAACATATAAAAAAGTTTGACAGTCGTTAACCATTCTTTAAGTATCAAAATAAACACTAAAAAAGGTCAAAATAGCCTTACGTGATCCTGTTTTAGTGCCTTAGGATATAGCAAAAAGGTAATCGCAATAAAAATTGAGATCTCGCACATTTTATGTAGTACTAGCTGCGCTTCGCGGTTTCACCCTCGTGGCTACGCTCCTGTCGGTCTTAGCGTAATAATATACTATAGCATTTATAGCCTATAGCCTTCCTCGATAAATGGGCTATCTAATACCAAAATAATTTTTCAAATCGGACCAGTAGTTCCTGAGATAAGCGCGTTCAAACAAACAAACTTTATAATATTAGTATAGAAATACATCTGTTACTGAAACACAACTGCTTTGTACGTTAGATTATGTCACAAATTGGACTAAATGTTATTTATCCTTTGAGGTAAAACTTCAAGAGATTATCTCATACAGCAATTCGCCGAATAACTTTAACCTTTAACATTTCCTCTAGATATATTTACTGTAAGTAAGTGTTTAATTCGCATTTAAATGCTTGGAACTAGACTTTACTGTGATTATGATTTTAGACGCATAGTTGGTGTATGACCCTTGTGTTAACGTGTTCTATTGCTCTATTATAATCTCTATGGAAATTAACCACCTCAACCAAAATTCGATTAGAAATTACTATTATTTCATTTGAAATACGTTTGTTCTAAAACTGTATATTAGAACTGAAATATTTACTCAACAAACAAAAGCTCTATTTAGTTTTCGCACTTCAATCAAAAACACGTTAAAAATGAAAATATTATTCCCTCTCTATTCTACGCAGTTCAAATCCTATCAATAATAATAAACGAGTGCAAATCGCTTTGATTTATTGAGCTTAAAATTCAGATTTATTTCCTTTTATTTAACGTTGAATCTAAGGTATTGGAAGCTTAAATCCATTTTAGATTGAAACTTTTATTTGAATTTTACACGAGACATTCGATAATCTTCATAGCTCTAATATGTTAAACTTTACACGAGTATCTTAAATTCTTGTTCAGTGAAATGAAATTTTAATGAGAATAAAAACTCTATCGGATTTTAAACATGATTTATTCAATATATCATTTATTCTAACGTTTTGATAACTCTACAGCGAACTTGGCTATGTACAGACTGCCCTTGAAAATAAAGGTATAATAAAATTAGTGAAGACTGAAAAAGAGTACTTTTATGTGATTGAAATGCTTGCATCAACTGACTTTAATTTGCAAAAACAGGTTTTGTTACAGTTTTTATAGCGTAGTAATCTGTAGTAGGTATGTCATGTTTTTAACAGATTTTTAATACGAATTACTCATAATAATATTTATACCTACTGACATTCGAACACTTTACAACAAGCGTGGCCACGAGTAGCGCGTCCGATCCGATCTATTTTTTGTTTTATTTCGAACTAGCTTACCGCCCGCGGCTTCGCCCGCTTTGTCTAAAACTTAATAAATAATATACTAAAACCTTCATCTTGAATCACTCTATCTATTAAAAAAACCGCATCAAAATCCGTTGCGTAGTTTTAAAGATTTAAGCATACAAAGGGACATAGGGACAGAGAAAGCGACTTTGTTTTATACTATGTAGTGAAGAATTTAACTTCTAAAATAATAATACTCACGTAAACACAATAAAATTCAATACATAATATACCCGTGTAAAATACAGTATACCTACACCTTTAAATTTCTATTACCTTTGCAGACGGTGAACTAGAGGGCTCGTCGAACAGCGCCCAGACCTTCGGCTTGATCCTCTGCCATATCCCCAGTTCACCAGAGTGATACGCCTCCTCATAGCCGAAGAGCCTCGCGATTTCCTCCTCTGAGGGCTTCTCACTGTCGATATCCAGTTTGTCCAGGATCGCCAGGGTATTCTGAAATAAAGGACCTTTATGTTATATGCTAAATTGGTTATTTTTCGAGTGTATACATAATTTTTCTTATTTATGACTAATTATTATCCTGTCAGTGTGTGGTATTTTTGAGCTTTATAAAAATTGTTAATAATATTTAAGGCATGCATGACCGTTAATACTAAAATAAAGAAATTATTACTTATTACGCTTTTATTAGCTTCACCTGTATGTGTGCATGTTACTTTTAGACCATCGAGATATATGTACACTAGAGAGGCGATCGCTACTACACTCTCTTTACAACGAGCTAGAGTCAAAAGTCACGAGTCTCATTAGTCTGTGCCGGACTGTGCTCCCCGCTTGCCGCGTCAACACGTGTTATTGCTCTGTTCAAAATGCCTTCGTGTGTGCTAAGATATTGTTTTAACAGTTCCTATAATACAAACAAAGCCCGAGGAGTGACTTTTCACCAGTAAGTTTCCTTATTACGAGTAAGTCATGCATTTTACTAATATTGTTATCATTTTGCGAAAAATCACCACGCGTTCTGCGTTTCGCGCCATTTTTCATAGACTAACAGCACAGACGTGACACTATCGATGAGTCTGTTAAAAAAATGTAACTGGATTTTTTAACTATGTATATACAATATATACTAGGAAAGATTACCGTGGTGTAGTACCTAAATATTTATACTTTTACCCGACTACGCAAAGTAAAACGGTAGGTTATATTAAGTAATATTTATTTATTTGCCTATTTTTTTTTATTAAAAAAAGGTTCATCAACAGTTGTTCCAATAGGATTTATAAATTATTATGCACAACAATTACAAATAAACACAACATTCACAGAAACTAATAGGTACAGTAAAAGTTCCTTAATCGCGCTTCCTTTATTCGCGGATTAAAATAATGCGACCCAATTTCTATATTCGCGACTAAATTTTTTTTTATTCGCGGATTTAATAAGCACATACTACTTGTATACGCAGTATATTATTATTAGTCTGTGATACTACATACATAATAATATAATTATTCCAATAGGTATCTTACCCTTTGTAAAATCCTTGTCAAATGGACTAATAAGAAAGTAAAATAGATCTTATTACAAGTTTGCCTAAAGTATAATATTATGTTCTTAAATGATATCGCCGAGGCCTTTGACACAAGCCGCCTTTGTCGCAAGCCGCCTCTGCGGCGATTGATGTTTTTGAGAATGTAAATAAACAGAATGGAAGCAACCTTATAACTCAATTAATAAAGTATATTTTTAAATGTAGTTCCGTTTATAGTAAAAGCCACTTTGCGTATTTATTGTTTCGTCTTTCACATTCGTTACAAAAATTGTGATCGAGTAAGGGGGCGTCCATAAATTACGTGAGGTGTTTTTTTAAATTTTCTGCCCCTCCCTCCCCCCCTGGTGAGATGTCGTGAGATTTTATTCAAGCCCCTCCCCCATCCTCGAATCTCACGTGAGATTTTTCAAAATGTGAGTTTCTTATACGTAAACGCCATCAACATTTAATCATCGTATCCATTTAGTTAGGGCTATTATAAACCAATACTCCAAAATTCGATTACATCATGAAGCAAAAACTGATAAAACTATTGATTACTACACAAAACGACAAAAGCTTACTAAATTGATATTATTTAAAGGAAATTAAAATACATAGTTTAATATAAAATCCTCTTTTTATTAATTCCCTAGTATCAGTACCACCAGATAGTACCGAGTAAACAGATTGCACAATGTGTCGCATCTGCACGCATTGCTTAATCTTTGAACTTGAAGCCACGCCTCGCTCGTTCCACACGTACCAATTGCATGTATGTATGCTATGTATAGCATAGCGTTTTTTTAACTATAATTATTTAAGCAGAAGAAATGGGAGCTTCTATTTCTAACGAGTATTTGCATTGCAGTGCACGTATAGTGATACATTCGACAAATCTGCATTGTAATGGGAAAACAAAGGCATATAGCATCACGTGGGTAGAGCACTCTGAAATACGTAAGAGGAGAGGGTTTTTAATATTATAAATGCGAAAGTAACTCTGTCTGTCTGTCTGTTACTCAATCACTCCTTAACTACTGAACCAATTTGAATGAAATTTGGTATAGAGATATTTTGATACCCGAGAAAGGACATAGGCTACTTTTTACCCCGGGAAATAGGATAGGTTTTATCCAGGAAATCCCACGGGAACGGGAACTATGCGGGTTTTTCTTTGACTGCGCGGGCGAAGCTGCGGATGGAAAGCTAGTATATTATTAAATTAATGTAGGTAGTAGATGGCTCTGCGTTATGTCTGTACGAATACGAAAACATCCTTGTCTGTTCACCAGACTTGACACCAAAATTACTGAACAGATTTCGATTAATTTTCATATTCATACGTCATGAAGTGACGAAATAGACTCTTTGTAAGACCAAACACGAAAAGATTTAAATAGGTGTAAATAATAATAAGGGGAAAGATGTCATGTCTATTGATAATTAGTCGCCAAAACCCTAATTTATTAATAAAATTATCCCCAATATAACATGATAATATTATCACATCTGTATACCCGGCTGCGTTTGAAGCCTTTCAATCATCAGCGAGCGATGGAGCGGAATTAATTCGCTTGTTGTGAATTTGTCAAACGAATTTTGAACAGAATTTACAAAATTTCATCTCGGAAAGAGCGAAGTTGGTGCTTCTCGTGCTTTGTTTTCATATAATTTGCTGTATGTAATTGATATTATTTGAACTCATGTGAAATTGTGTTAATGGGGGAACATGTTACTCGAAAATTTGTAATCGAATTTTGTAATTTTTGATGTATGTTATGTTTTACCAATTGTGCTGTATCGTTGTTGTATCATATTGTTTATTTTCGTTGTGTTTTAGTAAATGTTAAGAGTAAAATAAATATATTGTATTTGTTCTTTGTAGCCTTTTTGATTAAATGCCGTTTCATAAAGAGCCTAGGCTATAAATGAAACGACAGATTTAACCAGATAACTACGACAATAATTAATAACATTATAATTGAAACCAATCTAACGCTATAATCAGATTACACAAGTAACACGCAGTAAAACAATAATTTAAATATATAATTGAGTACATCTGTAGTATAAATTAGTACTTATTTATAACATAGCTGAAGTCAATCCTTTGACTGGTGGCGCATAAAATCTAACTTTATGGAGTCGTAAATTGCCCGCTAGCCGAGATCAGTTCCATGCCTATGATTGAAGTGGTACAAATATAGGAATACGCGATTATTACTATCCTTCTTATCTTATTTTCTACTCATCCGTAATACGATGTAAAATGCGAAAGTTTCTTGGTTAATTATACGTCGCAATGAAGCGAATTTATGATATGACTAGCTTCCGCCCACGACTTTGTACGTGCATCCCCGTTTTTACCCGTTCCCGCAAGAAATTCGGGAAATCCTTTCATAGTGGATGCCTACGTCCTAACATCTACCTGCATGCCAAATTTCAGCCCGATACGTCCAGTGGTTTGGGCTGTGCGTTGATAGATCACTATATCAGTCACCTTTGAGTTTTATATGTATAGATTTTTGCGACTAGAGACAATTAGGAGGTTAGAGAGGTACTTTTTACTGCGGCCAAACATCTCATTCAAATAAAAAATTCTATTGACAGTGCAGGCGAAGCTGCGGGAGGAAAGCTAGTCATATTTTCTTCGTAAAAATGGATATTGTACGTATATATCATGTTTGTTAAAGTTTGGTAAGAGATTAAAGTCTATTAATTAAAAATTAAATAGGAATAACACAATAATTTTATAACACTAAGCATTGATATCAAAGCATTCATTTTAATTCAAATCTTGGACCAAACAACGCCCGAAGCAACAGATGGTACAAGAAAAGTTCAGCGAATATAAGTATAAATTATTTTTTGTGCCCGGATTACGATCTCGGCATTTATTAACCTCCGAATAAAGTTAATTTCTTAGAAATTTATTTGTTTTTCATTTTAATCTGCCGAGAGCGAAGTTACAACGATATCTGAGTAATTGAACCGAATATTATTTGAGACGAGATTAAAATATTATAGTTAGTGGATGTTTCTTAGAATATTACATTATTAATTTTATAAAATGGTACAGTGTTGTCATCCTTGGAATAGAATATTTCGAGGAAATATTTGACAATGTTGAACGTTTTAGTGGATCAATTTTTATAATAAGGATTATATTATAATGACGAATATACTAGTACAAAAGATGCTTGGTTTTAAATACAAGGAATTAACTGTTAAATTAAAATTTTACAAACAAATCGATGAGCTTTGGCACAGTGATGCATAATATATATACCTACATAGAGATAAGATACATAAAAAATTTGCATTTAAAATTATATTTTTAGTCTCTAAGTTTGTTTAATACGCACATATGTATAAAATAAAGTTAAAGAAGATATTTATCAGTGTTCTTTAAATTTGCAGTGTAGACGATGTGCTAAGTAAATTACTAAGTAATTAGCAAGTAAAGTAATTACTCAGATTATGTGAAAGTTTGTGTTATATTGAAATAATTATATTCTATTTGTGTTTGATTTAAGCGAGTATTTTACTTTGATAAATTAAATAGGTACTTCATCGGATTATAAACACGAGCTATTCATTATATTATTTTTGTGGTTAGATTCGTGATTAAAATTAATTGCTTCAAAAATCGTTAAACCTAGTGTTAAAGATAAGTCGTAAAATTAGCGCGAACGCTGTATATTGTATAATAAACTGTTCGTTATTTTTATAGATTTCCAACCAATTAAAAGTTTTGATTGGAAAGATACACAAATAGAATGAGGGACTCTTCTTATAATATAGTTTCTTATTTCTAAGTTATATCTTCGATACTATTACATATTACTAGCTTTCCGCCCGTGACTTCGCCCGCGTTTTCAAAGAAAAACCCGCGTAGTTCCCGTTCCCGTGGGATTTCCGGGATAAAACCTATCCTATGTTTTAATCCAAGTTACCCTCTGTATATGTGCTAAATTTCATTGTAATCGGTTCAGTAGTATTTGCGTGAAAGAGTAACAAACCCACACATACACATCCTCACAAACTTGCGCATTTATACCTAATATTAGTAGCATTTTCACTGTTAAGTCTTATATCACAGTCCACAGATAATATACTACTAAACCTACATACTTATAAAAATCTAAAGTTGAAAATACAACAAACTACGCTATAGAGCCAAAGAAAAATACTTAATGTGGCCAAGCTTCTATAAATCTATTTATTAACCTTTTGACCGCCAACGACATCTATAGATGTCATGCGCAATCGTGCCCTGTGCGCCAACGACACCTATACATGCCAAGAAACAGATCATAGATAAATACAAAATAAACATATTAAACCTTTACTTTTACGTGTTTTATTTATACAGTTTATGAACTGAATCCCCAGTTATTACATAATTGTACACAGTAAACAAAATTGCCAAGTAGTTATTCAAATATTTGATGACAAAAAATAACTTAATTAATGGCTAAAAAAGCATGTTCTCTCGCGCCAATGACATGTATACGTGCCTACTAGTGATGTAGTGTAATATTCAAGTAACTTCATTAAAATTTTAGCGAAATTACTCTAATTCGCTTAATTTTTGTAATAACTACAAAAAAAATATATAAGCTTAGTCACTGAGAAAAAAGGTAAATACTACATTCTTTGGTATAATACCATATTGTCTATATTGTGGATATTGTTGATTTGAATATTTTCCTTTTCGCCAATCATGCGCATCCCTAGCACAGTATCGATATGCAATCCCTTCTGCGCCATTGACATGAATAGATGTCGGACTGGTGACGTCGTAAGCGCGTGCCGTGTTGTTAAGTGCGGAAAGTTGTAAAAATATTTTATCGAGTAGCGGGCGAGTGAGCGAGCAGTTTTCAAAATTTATTACCTAATAAGTCTAATCAGTGCCTTTATTAGAATATTCTTATGATACAAATTGTCGCTATGTCATATCAAAATATGGTTATTGACCTAAATGTAACCTAAAGGTACCTACATATAATTAGTATTTGTAATAACTCAAGTATTAAACTAAATGATTGGAAAATAAATATGTAGTTTTAATGCAATTCCCTTTATTTAAAGGTAATAGTTGTTTTGGTATTTACAAATAAACACTCCACAATAATACCTATAGTTCATATAAACTTAATAAATAAACTCGATAAGTTATAATAATATACAGCTACACATCCCTAATCAGAAGCGAGAGATTATAAAAAAAAGGATGGTTGCCCGCGCCATTGGCATGTATACATGCCAATGGGGCGTAACTGATAGAGAATAGTGCTGTAACTTGCTGCAATTTTATATGTATTTTTGTATCTCAAAAGGTTGATTTTTTTTGTTGATAGTTGCTATAAATGTGGTCTTAAGTTTTTACAGTAGGAGATGAGGTTAAATAAATATTATTTTTGTGTTATAAGCTGTTTATTCAAATATTCAGACGTGAATTATTATGTTTATCGATAACATTTTGGACTCCCTACTATTTTCAAGGTTATCTCATTGAATTTGTGGCTTGGCGTGGAGGGCACGGCGATGCGTTTTTGCTCTGGCGGTCAAAAGGTTAAAAATACCTCCTAATTTTATAATCTTATGTGACAATTGTGTTGTTTAAAATAAGGGTACAGAAACATCTTTGACAAAATTACAGAAGTTTTTAGGAAGGAATTTCAAGACTACTAAATTTAATTAAGAGCATCAAAGGTAAGCGTAATTTATAGACTTACCTTGTTAAATGGGTGTTTTTGT
This sequence comes from Colias eurytheme, assembly GCA_907164685.1. Taxonomy (NCBI): domain Eukaryota; kingdom Metazoa; phylum Arthropoda; class Insecta; order Lepidoptera; family Pieridae; genus Colias; species Colias eurytheme. Next base: position 52,957 of record CAJQZN010039005.1, on the reverse strand, counting down.
CAAATAATTTAAACAATTTACAAGATAAGAGCGAATTATTTAACATAATTATTTGTTTACGTTATTATTGTGATGACTTCCTTGTCCATAATAAGTAATAACAATAATATAATAATTTTTATAATCTACTAGCTTTCCGCCCGCGGCAAGGCCCGCTAATCCCTACTTAATATTATAAATGCGAAAGTAACTCTGTCTGTCTGTCTGTTACTCAATCACGCCTAAACTACTGAACCAATTTGCATGAAATTTGGTATGGAGATATTTTGATACTCGAGAAAGGACATAGGCTACCTTTTAATGCGAAATATGTACGCCGTAAGCCGGTGTAAGCCGGGGCGGACTGCTAGTAAATTATATTATAATTTACTGAAACCTTCCTCTTGAATCACTCTGTCTAAAAACCGCAGCAAAATCCGTTACGTAGTTTTAAAGATTTAAGCATAGGTACATAGGGACATAGGGACAGAAAAAGCGACTTTGTTTTATACTATGTAGTGATAAAACCGAATGTAACAAACAAGTATCGGTTTATTTATTTATACTGTTCATATTATGCTACAGCAGTAGTAAAGAAATAACTGCCGTATATAAATACATGACTACATGCATTGTGGAAAACATCGACTTTTTAAGCCTTAAAAGCCTTCGAGGCTAAGTTGCAAGCTCAAGTGAATATTATCAAACAAGAAAGTCGAGTTGGAAAAACTTTAATGCACGAAACGTGAGTAACTATTCCTTTTAAATTTTAACTTTATTACACAAACATTGTTATGCGCATACTGGAGTTTTAGTGAAGAATAAGTAATTAGTAGAAATTACAACTTTGATAAGCCAAACTTCATATAAAATTAAACATGTTTTATGGTGGAATAAATATTACTTAAATCAAGGTAAAATACCTTTTGAGTTGACTTTCAGAGTATAGTGCAGAAGTTGATTAATTAAAAAAAGGACGTGTGGCACTCGGGGACTGCCGCGGTAAAGCTTTTGCATGCTATGCCTTCAAGCCACACCTCCGCGCCCATCGGAGTGGGGAGCGTGAGGTTTTTCATTACTAAATTTCTGGATTCGGTCCCCGCGCTCAAGGCCCGCGATAGAAGCTATGCAATAGCTTAAAAATATTAAAGTTTTGTCCACTTCTTTATATTACTTACAAACGTCATTTGTAATTTATTTTAAAACTATACATACATATTTGATATTACACACGTACACATACAAATCATAACGTTCGAACCTTTCTGAGTCCACTCAAAAAGGACCACGCTACAGAAACGCAAAATAAATAAAACGTTCATGGCTATTGGCAATCGAATATCGGAGCAAACACATCCATCGTAATTGGGTTTTGTTTCAGGTGATAGAGGGCCTTTGTGGCATTAGATAGCCGGTTAATATTGTTAACTTAACGAGGAAACAATGGGTTCCGTATATTGTGTTGAACTGCCCCCGTACCATGTCTTATAGCAGTATTATTTCCAGTGTGGAAAAGTGATGGCGCTATATCGCTGTATAGCTCGTCTAGCGCCATCGCTATTGTACATCGAATTGGAGTTATTTAAACTTTTAATATAACTAAAGATAAAACGCTAAATTGCTTCTTCACAAAAAATGGTCCATCAAAACGGACACATCGAAATGGACACAATATGTGTCAGTAAATCACATCATATTGCGCTTGAAGCGCTAAAAGCGAATTAATTTATTGTTTAACTTATCTCAATTAACCTGAGATTTATTGCAGCAATATACTCGAGTAATTGGCTACACTGTTAAATGTACATCTCCATAATTGTAAAATATTATTGTTTTGATTTTATGTTGCTTTAATAAATTCAAATATTTTGACGACATTTTTGAGGCAGTACGATACATGTAAATGCTAATGATTTATCTATACTTTAATATTATAAAGCTGAAGAGTTTGTTTGATTGCACTAATCTCAGGAATTACTGGTCCGATTTAAAAAATTATTGCGGTGTTAGATACCCCATTTATCGAGGAAAGCCTTTTATCATCACGCTAAGACCAATAGGAGCGGAGCTTGACGGGTAAAACCGCGGGGCACAGTCTACTCAGTCTCTCATAACATCTATTTATCGATATGTATATGATGTAAAGGTAAGTTGTTGTTGTTTGTTTTTTTAGCGTTAAATTTAAAACATCTGAATCGATTTTGAAAATACCTACTAGCACGAAGCTATATTATTCCCGAGTTTCATATACTGTATTATATTAGAATTCATCCCGGTTATGTATAGGTATAGAATAATTATATCATGTTGAATCAATAGCATTTTTCACAGTCGGTTGAATATAGCTTTTTCTACATAATCCTTAATTAAGGTTGAATGTTTAATGAACGTATAAACTGCGGAAGGATGTCTGTTCTGGGAATTAATTAAAAACTTAATAGACAAAGACAGAACAGTTTAACACGAAAATGTAAGAAAAATAGTTTGTCTTTGAGAAATGGTAAGGTTCTTTATCGTATCATTTGTTCATTGCATTAATTTATTTCCTTAAATTTTATCATGATGTGATATTATAATGTGTAAGTATGTAATAAGTAATCATTTTATGTGTGTTTTGAAAAAGCTCCGTCAAAACCGTTTCAAAGAATTAATACTACAAAAGCCGTATCGTATAATCCGTTTATACTATACGATAAAGATATTATAAATAAATATTTCAGTAATAATAATAAATATTTCAATGTGACGTTATTACATCTAACAGCGAGATGACATCCTGAAGGTTGTAATTATAACACATACATATTTAATAATCTGTCCGACTCATATACATTCAAAGGTATATTACCTTTGAATCATTCATGATAATAAACTATTGACCAAGACTGGCTTCACTCGGTGTTATAAACCTTATCACTAGGTACATAGCATAAAACAAAGTCGCTTTCTGAGTCTCTGTATCCCTATGTATGCTTAAATATTTAAACTTCTGATTTTTTTTTTAAATACATAGAGTGATTCAAGAGGAAGGTATATAATTAATTCGATTTAAAGACAAAGCAGGCGAAGCCGCGAGTGAAAAGCTAGTAAATATAATACACGATCAGTCTCTACATAGTGTATTAATAAAGGTTTGCCCAATTCTTCCGAAACAATTACTCTAGATGTTTTTATTGATTGCGCAAATAATTCCACCCCGAACCTTTGTTGATCCGAGAAACCAAATAGGTAATCTATATAATAAAAATAAAGCTCGAGAACGGCTCCATTTATTCGGCTATTTTTATTTATTTATTTTCTATAGTTATTATATTATCTGTGTTTATCTGTTGTTTTTGTTAAGGCACGAGGAAGGTTCTTATGGAGAGAAAACACGAAAAAGGGGCAAGGGCAGAACAACGTATGCTGGGGCAGCTACTCACTACATAGTGTAAGACAAAGTCGATTTCTGAAATAGATTTTGATGGTGTTTTTTTCAAAGATAGACTAATTCTTTGTTTTCTTTGTTTCAAATTATTTGTTTTCTGTGTTTACATAATTAATTTAAATTGTATTCTGTTCATTGCATCTTGTGGAGTCAAATAAATGTTTCTTTCTTTCTTTCTTTCTGATTCAAGAGGAGGGTTTTATATTTAAAAATATTATGTTTCAGGTAAGTTTAAGATAAAGCGGGCGAAGCCGCGGATGGAAATCTAGTACCTATATTATATAATAGATAGGTATCTAACGGATAGTCACAAAGGAAACTCCCGTATTGGATTATAACTGGAAAACAATAGAAACAAAAGCAATTAAATAGTTGAAATTCGCATTTAGTTTCTGCAGTATAGTGGTCTATAGAGACAAATAAAAGGAGTAGTTAATCCATACTAATATTATAAATGCGAAAGTAATTCTGTCTGTCCGTCTGTTACTCAATCACGCCTAAACTACTGAACCAATTTGCATGTAATTTGGTATGGAGATATTTTGATACCCGAGAAAGGACATAGGCTACCTTTTATTGCGAAATATGTACCACGGGCGAAGCCGGGGCGGACCTCTAGTATTTTATAAATGTTAGAAAACACATGATGTCATTAAAAAAAATTTCAGATGTAAACGTACCTACAATAAAATGTGTATTTTTGTAACCATAATTATTTCTTTAGAATGTGATAAAGGGACAATTTATCAAGTTAAATAATATTTAAAATAGTTAAATTATCGTCATTATATTTGTATATCGTTGGTTTATGTTTACTAATAATGTGTATATTGAAAAAAGTAGTAAAAATAATTTATGAGAAAGTTCAAAGTAAAGAGCGCAAGGTTACGCATAGTTTCCTCTTTGAATATTGAAGGGTTGATTTTTATTACAGTCCTCATAATTTTTCATAAAATCTTTATATCCCATGATCTATTTTAAACTATCTCAAAATGATAATAAATTGTTGTGTTATATGCATTATATTGTTCAGATATAAATATGTTACATTCAGTTTTATAGCACAATAAATAACTGCAATATTTCTCTCAGATCTTTTAAAACAAATGTACCTACAATATATGGTAGAACATTGTATACAAATATTATGCCGTAAAATGGCTACAAGAATCATGTCTGATATATATGATTAAAAAGTCAAAAACTTAAAATACTCAATCACTATCTTTCATGACTATCAAATGCAATTCTCGATAAACACGACAAATATAATATCGTAACGATTTATTACAAACCGACAAGTGGCACATCCAACGCTCTATATTCAAACTGCCATGACTATCAAACACAATTCTCAATACTTTATTTCACGACAAATCTATCGTAACGATTTTGTACATACCGACATATTATGGCGCATCCAACGCTCTATATTCAAACTGTCACTATCAAATGCAATTTTCAATACTGCTTCACGACAAATATATCGTAACGATTTATTACAAACCGACATCCAACGCGCCATATTCTTATTGCGAGCGATGTGAGGAAAATAAACCTGCATATTACTTCTCGTTCACTCAAATACTTCATATTTACTCGCTTTCGATATATCTGGGTATTCTACCTGTCATAGAAATACGAGAAATGTTTAGTAGTTATAGTTTCTGTTATATTTTCAATTGTATGAATAAAAAGTATGTGATAATTGCTGACGGGGAGTTAAGAAATTCAATCTTATTAGTTTATTGTTCAATATTTCAGTAGAGAGTTATTTTCGTAGAGTTATAATTAAATTATAAATTTATATAAGTTTGAATGCCATAAAATAATAAATATCAATTTCAGAGTTATAATTATTATAAGTAGAATGTTCTGGTGTATTGCTTTATAAAACTACGTGACGTGATTAACTTAAATATAATTTAACATTTGCACATGTAAGATGCAAATGTTAAATTACTTTGAACTTTCTCATAATTCTTATATGTTGGAAATAAAGTTATTGTTTATTGTTTAATTATATTTAAGTTAATCACAAGAGGTGACGATCACGAAATATAAGAAAGACACTACGTTTCCGCCCGCGGCTTCGCCCGCGCAGTCTAAGAAAAACCCGCATAGTTCCCGTTCCCGTGGGATTTCCGGGATTGCGTCATTTTCCCGGGATAAAAAGTATCCTAAGTTCTCGGGTATCAAAATATCTCCATACCAAATTTCATGAAAATTGGTTCAGTAGTTTAGGTGTGATTGAGTAACAGACAGACAGACAGAGTTACTTTCGCATTTATAATATTAATATTAGTATGGATTAATTAACATATTATTAACTTTGTACCTAAATATATGGATATGGCAGTATTGTTCAAATAGCTTCAAATCTAATATAGGTAATCCCATAGTGACCATCGTCATTTCACTAGCTTACTTTTAAAATTACTGTTTGTATATGGTTTGTATAAAAAATATATTTTATTACTCATGAATTTCACGCGTTGAACACCAAATCTTTTATTAGGTATAGACTATAAACACCTAGTCTAGATATCCTAAGCCATAAACAACACTTCGTTGGCACTACAGCGATGTTACTAAAATAGAAAATCCGATGATCAAAGGCATATCATTTTATACATTATCGAGCCGCGAGAGTAACATAAACATTTGATACAGTTAAATTTTGTATAGAGGCTGTAGTAGATATAATATTGCGGGAAAATTTTGATACTTCAAATACAATCTACATGATTATTGGTATTATACCATAATGGTGAGTAAAGCCGGCTACTCACGTACCTGCCGTAGGGGCAATATTGGAATTGGACCCTTAAATGGCTACTTAGGTGATGTGTATAGGCAAGCAGGGGCAATTTAGAGAACAGATGAAATTTTGAGATTTAGGGAATTAAGAGGATTTAGACAATTTAGAGGACAGATGAACAGATGAAAAATTGCAATTTAGAGAAAAGATTCAGATGAGAACAGATGAAAATGATGAGCTCCGACCGCCGACCAACCGAGATTTTTCCAATATTGCCCCTGCGGCAGGTACGTGAGTAGCCGGGCTAAGGTGTCTGTGCAACTACAACTATTATTATCATAGCTGTATTTATATGCTTAAATAATATTAATATAATGACGAAGATTTTGTTTGTTTGTTCGCGCTAATCTAAGAAATCACTGGACTGATTAAAAAATTCTTTCACCGTTGGATTTGTGTGTGAGCCTTTGTGATAGGTTAAATCCAATACATATTATAATATTATGTACCACAGGCGAAATCGTGGCAGAAAGCTAGTACAATATAAATTTACTAATGACTATCGATAAATACTTTTAATCATCTTAATCTTAATACTATTATAAAGGCGAAAGTTTGTATGGATGTATGGATGTATGGATGTTTGTTACTCTTTCACGTAAAAACTACTGAACCGATTACAATGAAATTTAGCACACATATAGAGGGTAACTTGGATTAACACATAGGATAGGTTTTATCCCGGAAATCCCACGGGAACGGGAACTATGCGGGTTTTCCTTTGAAAACGCGGGCGAAGCCGCGGGCGGAAATCTAGTAAATTATAATTATGTGCTCACTGGACCGACAAATGATTTCTTTAATAAATCTAAATTTTCGTTCATTATACTACAATCTATGTTCAAAGTCAAAGTCAAACGAAGAAGGCCAAATTATTTAGCTATCGGTTAATCGAGCCCTTAGAGCAAGTATACTTCGGGCAAATTAAGGTCCTAAATGCCTTTTAGTATTTTAATAACTTGGGCTGAGTAAAAAACAAAACTTAAGATTTTCAGGAGGATTTTTGGACGTGACAATGTCTTATAATTCGATAGAGCCGGCTGCACGCACGAAAAAACATGACTCATGCGGCGTTACCTCGCTCTGAGGCGTTCCATGTAAGGCTTGAAGTGCAAGCGAGAGCGCGGAACGAGCGACAAAGAAGCACAATCGGACGTTGTCACGTTCAACTATCGTCAGTAAACCGACTTTACAGACAACCAATTTTTTTAAGAGGAATAATGACGAAGAGGTATCGACGAAAGTTTTAATATGTAATGACTACGAGTAGGTACTTATGTTATTAAAACGTAGAAAAACAGTGATACTAAGGCGGCCACTAAAAATCAGTGATGACACACTAAGTGGTTGACCTAATTATGGCATATGTATTTTTTTAAGTTCCTTTTTTTTCATATAAATTGTATCTTTTTTTTTTCATAATATTATATCCATAATAAAGTTATTTCATTTATTTCATTTCATTTCATATTTCATCTGACTTTTTTTTAATAGTACATCCTACAGGAGAAAATATAAATGTCTTCTAGGTAGGTAAAGTAAACTAAAGGTCAGCAGCCAATTAGCTATTATGAACCAAATATATATATTTTTTTTTATTTTTTTTATTGTACAATAGGGGAGCGCTTGGCCACAATCTCGCCTGATGGTAAGCTGAGATGTGGCCTAAGATGGAGCGCGCTTCCCTAAAATGTACCTGTTCACTCTCCTCTTGAAGACCTCATATTATATTGAACAGATTGTTACCGAAATTACAATTTATAACCAAAAGATGCAAATTTTGCATAGAAAATCTACGCTACTTTGACAAAATTAAAGCAAACAAAAGGGTCTATGAACTATTATTAGTTTTCACTGGCTTTTGTCCCTAGGTATTATATTTAGACGACTAATGCCTAATGATTTAGTGTTATCTTTCTGTCTAGACACAAAAAAGTTAATTTGTTAGTCAGTAAATTGAGTGTAAGTCCATTTCGCATTTGGTTTACCCTGTAAAGACATGTATAAATAAATAAACACCTAGTTAACGTAAAAGGAATAGGTACATTTTATATATTTTACGAACCTAGTTGGGCATTCATTGAAAATAATACCAAAGACAAAGATAATAAGAACTCTTTTACAATAAAACAATTCATTCAATTGTTAGCTTAGCGAGATAAAATGGGTTCAAGAAATAATTCATATTTCTGAAGCACATCAAGTATCATTTGTCTCGAAACGACAGGAAAAAATGGTTTCCACATTTTCATACAAATGACTCAACGCCTTAGAGCATTTGTTTATGTAAATGATAGTGTTGTTACGGTAAATGTGGATAGTGCAGTTATTATGTATAATTACCGGGAAGAATACATAATGACCAGGGATCACATTTACCGGTAATTATAAACAACTAGCTGTGCCTCGCGGTTTTACCCGCGTGGCTCCGCTCCTGTTGGTCTTAGCGTGATGATATATAGCCTATAGTTTTCCTCGATAAATGGGCTATCTAACATCGAAATAATTTTTCAAATCGGACCATTAGTTCCTGAGATTAGCGCGTTCAAATAAACAAACAAACTATTCACGTTTATAATATTATTATAAGTATATGTCGGAGATCCCCCCCCTGATATTACCGAACGCAAGCGCATGACTCACGAAGTGCACTTGGACATGGCCGTGGTAGCGGACGGGCATTCAAGTATTGGAGCTCGTGCCGAGCGGACTTGTCTGTTCGAGTCTATATCAGTCTCTATATTAGTTTGAGTTTAGATTCGCTATACAAAGTATTCATTTCTGTTCATTAGTGATTTCAGTTATTGTCAGTGTTAGATTCCGTTTATATCTTTTGATGCTCGAAGTTACCCAATAAGCCCAATATAGAGGATATAACCAGCCCACATAGTTTATAAATCCGGCCGTCGCCGATATCAGAAGCGGGATTGCTTTGAGCACAAAGAATAAACGTGATTTTTACAATCGTCATGTGGTAATGTAGACACGTTATAAAATTATTCTGGAGGTGCATGGTACATGCGACGTTTAATCGTAGCCATAAGAAAACCGGTGAGTGCTTACAACATACAACAAGTGGAACAACAACGTGCGTGATGTAATGCCATTGTCCGTTGATCTGTGTTTTGAAAAAAGCCGTTAAAGTTATTATTTGTTGCTATTTGCTATTTATGATGCGTTAAAGTGCTTTGCAGTGTCTATCATGTCTCTTAATTTATTTTCTGGTAGCAGGGGACACAGTAAGGAGAATTGTTACCGTTTTGTGTAGCGTAATGTGACTATGTTGAGCCCGCTGCGGCTGCTTGTGTTAACTTGCAGGGTGGCGAGCCAAGCGACGTGAGTGCCTGTCGGTGTGTGTCATCGGGTTGTGTGCGTCAGTGGCTTCGTGGCGATATGTGAGCGTGAAGGAAGTTGCCACTTCAACCGTGTTGCCGCGTGTTTCACGGTTTGACAAGCGTTTGCAGCGTGTGGCCCTTGCTACTACTGAGTTTGTTGCCGGGGATTGCTGCAGCGAGAGCTCAGGGCAGCCGTCTTTATGCGGTGAAGGGCTCCGCAAATTAGTGACATTTACAGGACAAGTGCGAGGCATAACAGGGTTGCTTCGCTGACTGTGTGCTATGACCTGCGTGTGAATGCCATTCGCAGACAGCAGGTGGAGGGCGCGCGACGGATCAGCAGTGCTCTTAGTGCAGGGTTTAACCATCGCGAGTCATTTATTTCATGTGTGGCATGTCTGGCCACTTTGCATCGGAGTGCACGAGCGGATAAGGTGCTAATAATTGCACTAGGCATAGAATCACCGAAAACCAGCAGGTCAGGTACATCCACGTTGCCTGAGCGCAATCATTGAGTCAACACGTGCCGTGTGGCAAACTTATGGACAATTACTGTGCGTCATACATGTTTAGTTTTGTTTTTTTGGTACTGAGCGTATCCTTATCAGAGATATAATTGCTAGTAGCAAATTGACTAGTAAGCGTTTTTAATAATAACATTAATTTTAAAATAATCTGTTAACATATTGTAGACAGTTCATAACAAGGTTTATGGCAAGTTACAATAGGCGATTACTTTTTAGTAATTTTAATTTGTGCTGTGCCTAATCATAATTATGATAGCGATGCTAGCTTATTAGATTGAGAAATTAAACACAAAGTTTACATGTGTGATATTCTAATGTGTTACATTATTGCGTAATAATGTTCTTATTTGTAACAAGTCTGATACGACAAATTGTTTTGATTTTTATCACGCTTACATTGGCTTCCTTTATTGTTCGTATGTAACGGACTCGATTTTGAACTACCTACCTACTTTAATGAGACAGATTTAGTTCACACTGTGTACATTTACTAAGGAATAGTGACAATATAATAATTTCATCTTATTGAAGCGTGTTGCTTAGTTAATTACGTTTCTCTCTACACGGGAACCGATAGAAGAAAGATACCTAGCGGTTTGGTAGGCTTATGTAGGGACATAAGTCCAACATGCAGAGGCGTGAATTTCAATTAGAGAATTTTAATGTGTTGTGTTTTCGTGTATTATTATTATTACATTAGCACTAATTTACCATCTGAGTTACAGCTGTTGAAATGTGTCTTTTGTAGAGGAAATTTGTGCGTTGTACGAGCAGCAGGTTGCATAACAAATCAATGAGTTTTTAACAGCTGGATTAGTGAAACCAAGTAGCTATCTGGTTAGCTCCTCTCGTGGAACAAGGTACAGTGCGCTTCCGGATTGTAGTAAGGAGTGGAGGGAGTGCTTTGAGGAAGGTATTATCTCCTTTAAACCTATCCAAATGTAAGTTTTGAAAGCGTAGTGTTTAATACTTAGGCTTTGTTATTAAGGATGGTAAAGTACAGTCACATAGCTTATACAGCCTCTTATTTCTGTTTGTTTATTAACAGTTTTCTTAAATTATAGCACTATTGTTTGTACTTACAAGTTAAAAGGGAAGTAAAATTAATCAGCGATTACTCATCATCACATGAGCTAATCAGTCGAACGTTTATTAGTCTTCTAACATCAAAGCCTATTCTTATGATGTATGATCCCGGTTCACACAGATCCAAGCGCGGATGGATGTGGTACTGAACTGATACACAAACATGACGGTTAATAACTTCTAGTTGCTTACTACAGACGTAGAACTACTTACTGCTTTAGAGTCCAGGTTTTACTCCCATGCACACGAGACCACAGTTTAAGTTATAGCAGCATAGCAGTGCTTAATGCAATTATGCACTTTAGGTATTATTTACAGGTTTGCAAGTTTACAGTGGTGACAGATTAACAGTGCAATTCGGTGGGAGCCGTTTAGTATAAAGCTGTTTTCGCGTGTACACAGGTGGTAGCCTGCCTCAAGTCTTTCGACTTTGATGTTAGTTGAAGGAAGGGCGCTAGGATAAAGCATGTTGATTGCTTTTCGCGTAATCCACGTCGGCTGTCACAGTACGTATTTCGATTATTGCAATTGTGTGGAGCAGAATCAAGTCAAAATAGCTGAGCTTTCCGTTGACTGGCTGCTAGGACCATGAGAGGCATTTGGACATGCAGCAATGAGTTGTTACTTGTTGAGTTATTAATATAGTCTGGAAGACATATGCGGTAAGGTTGCAAATTATTTGTCAAGGTGCAGATAAAATGGTAAAAGATCAGTGGTACATAATATCCACGATTTAGTCATGCATCTGGGCTACATGTCTAAGTTCGTGCGTAAGTTCGTTGTCAACTTTATCACTTGCTAAATCTCTAAGCCTAGCTCGGGTAGAATTAAAGCAAAACTCTTAAGTTAGTATCTCGTGCACATTGATGCTACAGGGGAACTTAGTGGGAAGAATGATGTTAAGGAGTATGTTTAAGTCTAATTGATTCTTTCACCCGATATGTTTTGCTCTATTACTTTAAAAATGTGTAGAGTGGTTTAGTGGTACTAGAAGTAGTATAACGGCACTAGAGGCCGGTGTTAATTTGTTTTGATAACTAGCCAGTACGATTGATAATCGGGCAGGTGCTTAGAAAGTAAATGTTTTCTTAGTTATTCTGTAAAAATAATAAAGTTACATTAAGATGTAGTCTCCACCGAGGGTAGTGGTGTTAATGATCAGGTAGATAGTGACGAGTACGCTGAAATGGTGTGCTCATGGCAGTCATCATTCATCATCGTCATCGATATAGTCCACTACTGGACATGGCGTCATCGTCAACATAATCAGCCTTTTGCAGTACACTGCTGGACATGGAAGTCATCATCATCGTCATCGTCAACATCATCTGCCTTTCGTAGTCACTGCTGAACATGGAAGTCGTCATCGTCATCATCATCAACATCATGAGCCTTTGGTTGTTCACTGCTAGACATAGCAGTAGAGTCTAGCAAACATCGATATCGGTAAGATACGTTAGGTGACGTACATCTCGCAATGAACTCCACTATAAACCGTGTTACAAAAGCTAAATAGCTGACAGTGCTATTATTTGTTAAAGAAGACTTTGGGATTAATAATTGATAAAATTAAATTAACCTAGTTATGGTAAAAGTAAAGCTTCTCTGAATGGAAATTTAATGTTGGTGATAATCTTCTTTTCGAAATTGAGGAAATAAATCAAAGCAAGCTTGACTTGAAGTTCAAGGGTACGCTTAAAAATTGTTGAGGTATAGTTATTAGCTTCAAATCATTCAATTCCAAAATCCTCACAACAGAGTCAGGAAAATATCCGACCATGAGGTTATTAGTAGTAGCTAGTAGTGGTAGTAGTTAAAATGACGTAATAGCTTTGTGTAAAAGGGGAGATGTAAAATGCTTTATCTGGATTTTGTAATGCATTGTAGTGCCGTTTTTTGAGTGCTGTGGTTGAGTGGTAGTAGATGCAGTTGCCATTTGTCTCTTGTCTTGTTTATCGTTACGTTGGTGCGTTAACGAGTAATGTCGTTGTAGCGATGGGCTATCCTTGCTTTCGCTGGCACATAAGCAAGATGAGTCGTTGTAGCGACGACATTTAGAGTTGTCCTTGTTTACGTTGGTGCGTTTACGAGATGAGTCGTTGAAGCGACGATATTTTGAGATATCCTTGTTTTCGTTGTTGCGAAGCGAGATGAGTCGTTGTAGCGACGTTATTAAGTGTTAGCTTCATTTCGTTGGTGCGAAATTGTGGTGTGTCGTTGTAGTGACGATGTTCCGTGCTTTATTTATTTCGTTGGTGCGAAATTGCGGTGAGTCATTGTATTAACGTTATTCAGAGCTATTACGATTCGTAGGTGCGAAATCGAGGAGAGCCGTTGGTGCGGCGCTGATTGATGAATAATGATTATTGTTTGTTTTAGTGACGACCTAGAATGGTTGACGAGAATCAGTATGGCCGAGCAGGATACTGTGAGTATGTAGTCTTTGCAGAGACCTCACACGAGGACGTGTGATCGTCAGAGATGGCCGTGTCGGAGATCCCCCCCCTGATATTACCGAACGCAAGCGCATGACTCACGAAGTGCACTTGGACATGGCCGTGGTAGCGGACGGGCATTCAAGTATTGGAGCTCGTGCCGAGCGGACTTGTCTGTTCGAGTCTATATCAGTCTCTATATTAGTTTGAGTTTAGATTCGCTATACAAAGTATTCATTTCTGTTCATTAGTGATTTCAGTTATTGTCAGTGTTAGATTCCGTTTATATCTTTTGATGCTCGAAGTTACCCAATAAGCCCAATATAGAGGATATAACCAGCCCACATAGTTTATAAATCCGGCCGTCGCCGATATATAGATTACCGGTAATTATAGATAATTACCGATTGCTTGCATTTACCGTAACATATTCACGTGTATTTAGGTTTTACCGTAGTTCTATCACGGTTCGCTCGCGTTCGTAAAGTCGATTTTCATGTAAATTGTCAATCCCTATTTGAAGTACTTAGGGATTGGTTTTTGAGAAAATTGTATGCAAAAAGCCTAGATTTTGTTTGGGTTTCGTCTTATGTGACAATCTATACACGGAAAGCGAATTTCAATACCACATTTACGTGGTAATACATTTTTAGGTAGACGCCCTTTCACACTTATATGTAGACGTAGCTAGGTGGTAGATGACGTAGATACACAATAAACAATTTATTAAAATAAATAATCCAATTACAATATATAAAATAAATATTCAGATTTTTACTCAGATTACTAATTTTCAGAACACGACAAAAAAGTTCTAACTTTAACCTCAAACCTCAAACATTGATACGAAATTTAAATCGCTGAGGAACCGTTAAAACTTAAAATAATAAGGAACGGAGTAAATTTAAAAACGATTTATTCGTTCTATTATTTTAGCCGACGTTTCGAGCACTTCATAGTGTTAAAGTGGGCGACTTGAATATTCTATTCTAAATTTATAATACTTTAACACTCACATCTAAACAAGAACACGTAATTTTTATACCAAGAAGTGTAGTATATACTATATATTGTATAACATACATAGTTGTGCCCCGCGGTTTCACACGTGGACAAACCCATGTATAAAAACTTGCATCCCTTATTTGTTATTTCTACACTAGCGGTCCGCCCCGGCTTCGCCCGTGGTACATATTTCGCAATAAAAAGTGGCCTATGTCCTTTCTCGGGTATCAAAATATCTCTATACCAAATTTCATGCAAATTGGTTCAGTAGTTAAGGCGTGATTGAGTAACAGACAGACAGACAGAGTTACTTTCGCATTTATAATATTAGTATGGATAATGAAATGACCCTTTGTTGTTCAACTTTTTTCATTCAAATTAGTACTAACCATGACATCCTAACAAACGGACAGATATATCTATATTCAGATTTATAGTATGGAGTATGTACATTGTACAGCTTGCTAAATAGCAAACTACTTAATTATTTTATCCACGTGACACAAATAATAAACGAAAATATGACGCACACCCTTATATTATATGACAAATGTGCCCACATAACATTCAGACTTGTGAAAAATGATGCTCGTCTGATTACACAAAGGTGGGATTATTTCGGCGGAATCCCATTTGCCTTATTTTAACCGTACACGTCCCAAATCCTGTCGAAGCTAAGTCCACTCGATTTACCGATATCACGCCTATTGCGTTTGCGGTTGTGTGTGATTTCTGATGGGATAACTTTTTAGAGATGGGATACATTTAGGTTAAAAATAGTGGTATAAATTTTTTAAAATGATGGGATAGATTCGTGAACATAGGTTGCATGGTTTGGTTATGAATGGAATTAAAACGCAAATTAGCAGTAGAGAAGTGTTTTATATTGTTAAAAATACTTTTGTCGAAAAATTAAATCATAGAAAGTAGAGAAATAGAGAATAATAATTTATCGTGTTGTTGGTTTACCTCTATGTAATTTCAAACTCAAACTCAAACATTCATTTATTCAATTAGACTACTATTTAGTAGCACTTTCGAATCGTCATTACATAAGTATTTTTTAACATTAATACTAGTTTAACTACATTTAACAAATTAAATAACCTACCTAAGATAATTTCCCACAAGATCCAGAATAGATTTCACACAGAAAGCAAAATCAGTTATATTTACAAAGCTCACGGTTAAATTAAACTAAGGCAATATGATTATCATAATTCGACTATTCGAGACTTAACAAGAATCTCGTTAATATAGAATCACTCAAATTTGAGACCTATCTCTTCACAATAAGGTTTAAAAAACAATGAAGGGGGATGAAAGAAAATCTTGGATCGTGAACGAACGCAAAGAAGCTCTGATTCCGAGATATAAGAGGTTTATTAATGCGAAAATGTTCGTGAAACCTTTAATAGGATACCTATTTTTAATTAATGGTTAAAGTATAGACTGATTTGCTATTAAAAACTTCATATTTATTATTATAACTGAAGAAAATAAGTAAAATATAGTCCTTAATGATATAATACTTATTTTTATAAATTGTTAACTTTCTTTTGGTCACAGAGAAAAGGGTCGGAATAATTCTTAATGTTTTTACATATTATTATGTCATTATGGACCTTTTTCCCTAGATATTTAGGTTTTAAGTAATGTTGTTTCATGTCTGACTAATGAAGCAGTATGACAGCTAGATGGTGGTGATTTAGCTGTTCAGTTGACTTTTTTTATTTCAAAACTTAATATAAATGTGGATTTACACTTTATTTCTATTCTGAATGAATGAAAACTTTATTGTACACACCAAATTACAGACATTACATAAATTGCACAATGGGCCACAGAGTCATCTCTATACTGGTGTTATGTAAAAAATCTGAAGCATGTTAATAATCGAATAATATTAAAATCGAACTTTATATTGTATTATTAATTGGCTTCGTAATATTTCATACATATATCCTATTAATATTATAAAGGCGAAAGTTTGTATGGATGCTTGTTACTCTTTCACGTAAAAACTACTGAACCGATTACAATGAAATTTAGCACACATATAGAAGGTAACTTGGATTAACACATAGGGTAGGTTTTATCTCGGAAATCCCACGGGAACGGGAACTATGCGGGATTTCCTTTGAAAACGCGGGCGAAGCCGCGGGCGGAAATCTAGTAAATAGATATATGGAAAACATTTTTATAAACGTATAATTTTATCTAATTTATGTAACAGTATTCTCAAATTGTTTTGATAAAATAAAGACGAGATTATTATTGGAACATGAAAAGTTTCTGTTTAATTGGGCGCTTCGTTCAGAAAAGCAAGAAAAGAGTACGCAAAACTGTTTTGTCTATACTAATATCACAGACTAATAATAATATACTGCTAATATTATAAAGAGGAAAGGTTTCTATGTATGTATGTATGGTTTTCACGCATAAACTACTGGACCGATTTTGATGAAATTGGGCACAGATAATCTTTAGACCCTGAGAAAGAACATAGGCTACCTTTTATTGCGAAATATGTACCACGGGCGAAGCCGGGGCGGACCGCTAGTTTCTTATAAATTATAAAAGTAAGTGCAAAGGAATAGGTTTAATACAAGTGACTATCTATATATTTACGTTTGTTACTCTTTCTTGAAAAAACAACTAGACCAATTTGTATGAAACTTTACGTTAATATAGGTCATACATCAGAATAACACGTAAGCTAGGTATAGAAATACTTGATTTGTCCGCGGAAGAAACCGCGAGGCACATGTACTGTAACATAGTATTAGGTTTATTTTCTTGAAGAATCGTATCCAAAAATCTATAGACGCTTCAAATTCTGTGGAGAGAGCAATTTCTTATCCCGGAAAAGACGTACACGTGGAATACTAATACTTTAGAAATATATTTTTTTAAGCACAAAAAACATGGTAAGTAATTTAAAAACAAAATAAAAGCTATAAAAGTGATATCCAGTGCCAAAACAGGTGAGCGTGAAAAATACAATTGTTCTTATAATTTATTGGCATATTGTTGGACACAATTGAAAATATGAATGGAATACAATTCTGTTTAATTAATAAAAGATTTATGTTGCATATTTCAATTAATTTTTGTAATAACATTGTGTTGATTGACTTACTTAAAAACAATATAAATAAACTTTTGTTTGTTTTTCATAAAACTGTAACGGATAATAAAAGATTGATTCGATTTGAATTTAAAAGTTAATTAAAACAGAAAAATATTATTACAAGTAATTAAATCAAATAAATTATAACTACAGAATTGAACCCAAGATTTTCAAACTACCCTCTTAATAATGAAAATATCTTACTACTAGCGGTCCGCCCCGGCTTCGCCCGTGGTACATATTTCGCAATAAAAGGTAGCCTATGTACTTTCTCAGGGTCTAAAGATTGTCTGTGCCAAATTTCGTCAAATTGGTTGAGAGGTTTATGCGTGAAAACCATGCATACATACATAATTACAAACCTTTCCTCTTTATAAATGAATCTTCCGCCTTAAACTGATAAATGTTGCAAATTAAGCAGTCAAATAAGTCCTTTATTATCAATTCAATCACATTCATAAATATGCTAACTCTTGAAGTTGTTCATAATTCAAGACGTTGAACAAATAGAAAGGCCAGATGTTTCGTTGAGAAAAGCGCTGTCAAACCTTTCCAGCGATTTATATTTATTGGTATTCATAAAAATCTCAAGGGAAATGTAGGTGAACCTTATGTTGACGGCACAGAGTTGAAATTTGCGTGTTCCGGAGTGAAGGAGATAGGTTTTATGGAGACAGAGATTGCTTAAATTTTAAGGATATCGTGACGTATAGGCTTTCTGATAAAAATGTCCCATCGGAGGCAGAACCTCTGATTTCTGTGTCTGTTTGGAAATTTATCGTCTCCTCTCCCTTAAAATAGAGAGCTGATAGTTACTATGTAATGAATTGAATTTTTATTTAGGAAGGCAAATGCAGGCGACTATGTAGACGCGGTATTGACGGCAACAACCCAGGAGAAGTACCTATTACCTACAACAGAGGATAAGGAATAAGAAAGAAGTAGTTATTATAAAACACTAGCTGTGCCCTGCGGTTTCACCCGCATTGCTCCGCTCCTGTTGGTCTTAGGGTGACGATATAATATAGCCTATAACCTTCCTTGATAAATGGGCTATCTAACACCGAAAGAATTTTTCAAATCGGACCACTGGTTCCTGAGATTAGCGTGTTCAAACAAACAAACAAACAAACAAACTCTTCAGCTTTATAATATTAGTGTAGATTTAATTTATAAAATTTAGTAGATATCTTTATTAAGTCGAACGACACATATTAGTGAACTTAGCAGATCATTTTTAGCAGATCAAAAAAAATGTGAGTTCTTATCGCGTGCAGTTGAGTTCTACAGTTCCTGATACTTTTTAGAAATAGTTCTGGCGTTTTTACCATAACAAACGACATTTGAAAAAACCCGACCTGGACCCGGCTTAACGTGATGCTAAGACGTAATGCTACGAC
>CAJQZN010039005.1:13421-33799 GCA_907164685.1 Colias eurytheme | reverse complement strand
AAAGTATCAGGAACTGTAGAACTCAACTGCACGCGATAAGAACTCACTTTTTTTTTGATCTGCTAAAAATGATCTACTAAGTTCACTAACATGAACGACACCGCGTATTAGCCGTATTAAAGATCTACAGTTTTCTCCTCATAAATAAAAAAAATAAAAGTTTTTCTATTTAGTCCTTATTATATTATATTATAAACACCATTCCATGTTAGAATTAATTTTAAAATAAGATAAAACCCAGAGTAAGCAAATCGTTCTGACGAAGGAAATCGCTTACACTACAATATTACGTATTCAAAATTTGGCAACGATGTTGGTAAAAATATCGGTTCAGTAATTTCCCCTTATTGAAAATTTACATTAATTCCACGGCAGTTTTTGTAACAAATTAAAGAAAAATAAAAGTACACACATTTTGTTATTCAACAATTAAAACATTGAATGCTGTGAATTTTCAGAGTATCTTTATAATAATAGTACACATTTTGTTGGGTTGCGATCTGCTCCTGAAATTAATGTAACGCCTATAGGCTCAACAAGATCGTGATCTGTTATGCGTATTCAATTTTAAATAAATAAAACGCGTTCATTAGCCTCACCTGTACATATTAATATGTTTCTTATTTTGTATACTTGCAGTATGTAACCGACTCCTATGAACTTGATTTTGACTCACTTTAAACGAATTTAATTCAACCTTTGTACACTTATCAAGAAATGGTGGCAATACAATAATTTCATATTCGGTTTATCTTATTAAAGCGTGTTCTTAAAATTCTTAAATTATATTTATTTCAAAAATATTTATAAAGTCAGTATTAATTTTAGAGCCGAATTTCTGTGGGTTCGATACGCGTCAAATAATTCTTCAGCCTGGAAAGACACAGGAGGCTTATTATCGGCTGTAAAGATTATCGATCGATGTAGCAGATGCGAAACTACACAATATTTCTGACTAGAGATTTCAAGTAATAGAGGTTTTGGTTTTTGAAGGGAAGGGAACAAAACATTTTTTCGAGATTTGGAGGTTTATGACTTATCGAGGTTCGACTTAGCGGGGTTCTACCGTATATATGTACATATAATAGGTATGTGCGTAATTAATTTCTGACTGTTTCAATATTTGGTGCATAAGAAATAGTGTGTAAATAAAATTTGTAAAATTAAATGTAATTAAATGAACAAATGAAGGAAAATAAATGGATAATAGTAAAAAAAGCATAAAATAAAATATTCTATATTAAAAATGTGTATCGATAAAAAAATCCGTAAAAATTAAAATTCGTGTAAATTAAGAGGCAAATTTAAAAAGTGCATAAAGAAAACTCTCCTGATTTAGGCTGTCTATCTAGAATTATATTTCATAAAAAATTTTAAGCGATTTTTTTAAAAGCGTAGTTTTTAATTTGAAGAAATAAAATGTATCATTGGAAGAAACATGTGGAATAAATTTAAAGAAATTGCTCTGGTTCCCACGGCTCAAGAATTCCCTGCGCCGTGGGAACAAGAGCATTTTTACAATTTTATTTTGGAAAATAACATTATCATTTTGTTGGTTTTATTCTTATAAAGTTACCCTACAAAGATAATGACTAAAGTGTTAAAATTAATAACACAGTGCGAACAATGAATGTAAAATAATAAACGGTTTTAGTTAGAAAGGGATAATGTTATAAACTTCATAGGATTGGGTCATTTTTCATCAGACATCGCCTGGTTAGAAATTCGATGGACCTTTCAAAATTCAATAAAGAACTTTCTGGAACTTTTACTATTAAAATTTACTCGGTTCACGGAGCAATTTTATGTTATCTGCTAACTACTTTTACTTCGGTTATTTAACTGAACGTGACGTCGTATTTTGTATTAGCAGATTTAATAGCGAAACTTGTATAAACGGTAATAATCATTCGGAAGAAGCACGAAATATGAGTTATAATGAATCATTTTATGATGTTTTCCGCAAATATTTTATAGCCTGTCTCCTGATTATATAAATCAGTAGTGTTATTCTTGTTAAAATCCTGAAACTGAATACATATCAACAGGAAAACAGTATTAGTACCTATTGTATAGAAAGCTTGTCCAATATAAATTCTCCATAAGAATCAAATACCAGAAAGAACGCGATTAATTGGAAGCCTTTCGTTAGTCTATATCAACAAATATTCCTTCTAAATAATACTTTAGAGATTTCTGGTATAATCCATTTTCAACCTCACCTGTGTGTCTCTGTGTATGCTGTATGTAGACCAGCAGCAGGGCTCCACCTGGTTGGAGTCCAGGCCCCAGAACTCGAGCTCCTCCTCAAACAACGGTCCACAGACATTTGTGGGGTAATGTAGCTTGCCAGTTCTGGAACAAACAAATATGTAGTTTAAATTGAACCAGAATATTCTATTTATGATTGAAGTATGAAGTATTGGTACCTAAATTATAAAAATTGTTAAAGGACATCACAATAATTGTCACGAATAATGATGGAATTTAAACGATTTTTCATGATTTTTTATTTATTTAAATGGCAATGTTTTTATATAAAAAAAGTTAGAGAAATTTTTAAATAAAATAAACTCGGTCATATACTCGGTTACTAAATAGTTACTACGTATATTTTACGCTACAATCGTGTTTTCTTATTACCGTAGCATCCCTACTTCACTCCAATTTATTGAACCTTCCTAAATAAGTTACATTTCATCTGTTAAGTAGGCAGCATCATAAGGGAGTTGATAGCATGATCTAGTTCTTTCATTATTATTTAAGAATCCAATACCCAAAATAATAGAAGCAAACATAAATAAAATTATCACGATAGGAGAAAAAGAATACTCTTCTTCATAAATTTCAACATTGCTTTGTATCATTCACATTATTAAAAATATTAGATCCATCTTATTAAATTTTATCCTCCTAACATTATCATGCTAAAGTAAGGTAGATTAATAATACAGAGAATAAATGAAATAAATTCAATTTCATGAGATTCAAAGGCATTCCCTAGAGATACAATGGAATATACCTAAGTGGATCCATCGAACCAAATTGACGCTATCTTGCGGCGTTGTGGAACAATAGCAGGAAATCATTTAAACATGTATTTGTTAGAAAGAAACAATTTAGAATATACTGTTATTAACTAAAATAAATTAGAACATGCCCTGGTAAGTGTATAAACCAACGTACTAAAGCAAAAGTATAGTGAAGAATTTTCTGATACAGTAACAAAAATATACAGTCAAAAACAACGGTCAAAAATTATCTTATCGGGTCTACAACCTGACAGTTCTGAAGTTACTAATAGAGATGTAAATACAATTTTGAATGAGTTAGATAAAGACGGACTGACAGTTAACTTCAAGATTGACGAGAACTGGGCATTTCATTGCTTCAAAATTTGTGCCAGTTCTAACAAGAATTTCACTGGTGTCCTAGCTACTTGCATATTTAATGAAATTGAAGTTTGGTACATTTAGGTGCATTTGGAGCGCGTCCAGGTGTCTGTACATGTTTATCATTTACTTAAAACTAAGTGCACTCCATTTTGGTTTCAGATACTGGATAGAATGGAATCTGTTTACATTTCAAAGTAGTGGCTTGGTGGCTCAGGAAATCGGATTAAAAAAATTTATAGGTACATTTTTAAAATTCACCTGCCCGTTATCTATCTAACATTAAAAAGACTACACCTCTACACCGAGGTTCAGAATCGATCGATTCGTATTTATAGCGAAATGTAATTTAGCTAAAGAGTTAATTACGTATATTCTGCGTCTAGTAAACTTGTTGAAAGTAATTAAACGATAATGAAATATCAGAGTTCAGGGCGTGGGGCTTAATCACATTATTATTGGCTAAGTTATAACATTAACAATTTCGTAATAATTCATTTTGTTGAGTGAATAAGTGAGGTAATTTTATGGTTTATGTTAAATGTTATTTCGTTTGCAATTATTGAAGGTGTATAATTTTTAAATCTCGTAAAAGCACGTGGAATAAACCACTTATTTTAATAATAATAGAGGTAATATTTTTGAACTAACAGTAGAATTAATTTGCGGGTATATTATAATTCCTTACACGAACCAAACAAGTTAAAGATCAAGAGTAGGATTTGTTAATTTATATATCTTCTAGAATTAAGCTAGAAAGCCTAGTCTCTACAAAAGATATATAGCATTAAATCATTTAAGATATCAAGACCTATATTATAATATTTGCAATTAATTTTAACACAATTTTAGTACACAAGATAATTTCATAAATTTTTAATCAAGATATTTTTAATAATACCTTTACGAAGGCCATAACTCAACTCGAAGAATTTAAACTTTTACGAACGATAGCGCAAAATAGGCTTTATTATTAGTGCAATAGGGTGTTCATTATAAAGTTAATATTTCCTACACCCCCTGATTATTTGGAACCGCTGTGTTCAGAGCAAATTCAGGTCATTTGACCACTACATGATTTATCACTCTCGTTGTATTTCGGCTTACTGAGTTTAGCCGGATTACATCAGCTGTGTGTATAGTTATGTTTAAACAATACATTCTTAGATAGTTTATCAACTATCTAAGAATGTATTTCTATCGAAATATGAGAAATATTTAATTAATGCACAAAAAAAAACAAAGGTAAAATTATGAAAATAAATCAATATCTGCATTGGGGCTTGCGTATTATCAATATGTAAGTGCAAACAAATAAACAAAATATCAAAACGTTTCTATCTTAATTTTTAAACTGAATAAGATCTGATTATCCGTTGTTTATATTTGTACCAGATTGAGAGAATTTTAAACTGAACAAATCGGATAGCCTTTACTAATTTATTCCGCCCCGCGTTTTCAAAGAAAAACCCGCATAGTTCCCGATTCCGTAGGATTTCCGGGATAAAACCTATCCTATGTGTTAATCCAAGTTACCCTCTATATGTGTGCTAAATTTTATTGTAATCGGTTCAGTAGAATTTGCGTGAAAGAGTAACAAACACACACACACACACAAACTTTCGCATTTTTAATAATAGTAAGAGTTGAGAGTTCAAAACCCTTCATTTTTAGGGTTCCGTAGCCAAAATGGCAAAAACGGAACCCTTATAGTTTCGTCATGTCCGTCTGTCCGTCTGTCCGTCTGTCCGTCTGTCACAGCCGATTTACTCGGAAACTATAAGTACTACAGTGATGAAATTTGATGGGAATATGTGTTGTATGAACCGCTACAAAAATATGACACTAAATAGTAAAAAAAAGAATTGGGGGTGGGGCCCCCCATACATGTAACTGAGGGATGAAATTTTTTTTTTCGATGTACATACCCGTGTGGGGTATCAATGGAAAGGTCTTTTAAAATGATATAAAGTTTTCTAAAAAACATTTTTCTTAAAGTGAACGGTTTTTGAGATATCAGCTCTCAAAGTCGTAAAAAGTATGTCCCCCCCCCTCTATTTTTATAACTACGGGGTATAAAATTCTAAAAAAAATAGAGGTGATGCATGCTAATTAACTCTTTCAACGATTTTTGGTTTGATCAAAGTATCTCTTATAGTTTTTGAGATAGGTTGATTTAACTGTAATTTATTATATTTGCTGCTACGGAACCCTTTGTGCGCGAGCCCGACTCGCACTTGGCCGGTTTTATTGTTGTTTTATAATTTTAATTGGAATTAAATTTTATTATCCAGAAACACTAAAACCCCCGTTAATTTAATTTATCCAAACAATTACTAACACATTTTATATTTAATGCCGTTACTGGCCTTGTGCCAAATTAAGACATAAAATAATGAAGGCTAGTTATTTGCTAAAGCCGACATAAATGCAACATATATTAAAGATACGTAGTATATTATTATTAGTCTGTGATTAAAGTAAAGAACAGTTTTTAATTTAAGCTCTTCTAATATGTCCCTCGAAGTGGTTACCCATCTATAAACTGACCGCGATATATATTGCTTAACCCGTATTTCGTGACCCAATAAAAACAACATTAGTTTCTCAATTGCATCTAAAATGTACTGAAGTTATATATTACGATAATTATTCATTACATAAAAGCACCATAATTTAAAGTTCTGGTGAAACATTTTTGAAGTGAAACTTCTTTATCGGGGTTGGAAAAAAATTTAGTGTAACATTTTTTCGTTACGCGTGACATTTTTCCGTTACGCGCCATCTTTTTCTTATCCCTACCACGCGTGATTCGACGTATTTCCGTAAAGTTGCATATAGTAAATTATTTTTTGAAAAATAAGGTCATAAAGAAGTTTCACTTCTTACGTGTGTACACTAGTACACGCACACATTTTTTCTTTAAGACATTAAAAAGCTCAGACCGTTCATCTCTATCGCATTGCTACAACTTATAACATCCAAGTGGTCATCTAAAAGATTGACTTCATTTGACGAAATAAGTAACTGAACAATTTCGATCCAATATAGAGGCTCACAAACGTTTGTCGTTAACTAGCGTTCCGCCCGCGGATTCGCCCACATTTTCAAAGAAAACTCCATATAGTTCCTGTAGGATTCCTGGGATAAAACCTCAACCACAAATTTCATTGTAATAGGTTCAGTAGTATTTGCGTGAAAGAGTAACAAACATACATACATACATATTCACGATAGGATTAGTAGGATCACTATCAGTATGATAAAATCTGAAATAACTCGACTCGTTGACCCATTAGATTTATAGAGTATTGAACCAATCGTATATAGAGCCCTTAATGGAGTGAGGGAGTGAGATAATAAAACTGAACTGTAAAAATTCGAGGGTGAAAGAAATGCGTTATATTTTTATTTGTCCATCGTGGCCTATACTGTATTATGTTCGTACCAACTTTAATTTTTCATGTTGGTCCTTTTCTGTTTTAGAATAATTTTGCTTCTGGGTACGTTTAGGAATTCAGTTGTGTTTTTTATCTTTTTGAATCTAGATGTAAATGTGTAACTTTTTTTTTTTAATTCTTTAAATGTGTAACTTTAAGTGCCTTTAGGTATATCATTAAACTACGAACTTAAAAAAAGTTTTTTTTCTTTTTAATAGCAGTTTTATTCTAGAACATAAAATTAGATTATTTTTTGTTTTTAGTTTGATCATTTTTTACATATATTTGCGTCTATTCATTTATGTCTTTGACATCCTTTGAACTTAAGATTTTTTTTCTTTTACATCCGGACGGATCATTTATTTATTTATCTTCCTTATCTGTGGAAAAGGAATGTAATATATAGTCAAAATGTTCTAAGATCGTTTTATTACTCATGAATGGAGTTGAAACGTGATTTGGATTTTGGGTCCATATTAAATGAGACTCCGTAACAATAGGATATTAACTAGTTTGACGCGTGACTTTCCTTAAATATTAATAAAATTTTCTTTAATGGAGTTTTGAGAAACTGTAACTTTGTAATTTAAAAATATACCTACATCTACTGATTGATGAAAAAGCTCAGAAATTATTATTTTTTGTCTTTGAAATATTGTTTCACTAGTAGAATTTGTATTTTTTTTCGGAAACGACGATGGGTTCTCAATTAATTGTAGCCTATATTTATTTAATTTTAAATTCAGTTTTTACTTGAGATGAAGCTGTGTGGAATCGAATAACAATAATTATTAAATTTGACGGTTTTAATTGACTACTCCTGTTTATCGAATTTTTGAATGAATAAATGAATAATTAATGAGCTAAAAATTTTAATAACGATAAATTTTTAGTGGTACCCAAAAAAGAGTACAAATTTAGTATATTTTTCAACATGAAAGAACATAATATTGAAAAAATAAGCGCAAAGGTTCGGAGAGTTAAACTTAAATACCGTATGATTACATTAGGATCCTGGGAACAGAAACAGGTGGAAGATTAATTCGTGTTTGAACGATCTTATATTGGCTATTCAGATAGATATTCATATTTGTATAATAAAATGTAGTATTTTCTTTGCCTGTATTTATTTATATGTGAAATTTTTCAGTAAAATTTTAGTATAAACCTTCTAAAACCTCCCTCTCTCTCTGCAAGAAGTAGTTATAACTATAAGTAGGTATAAAAAGTTACAAAGAAATATTTATCTTTTGTTCAAGTGACGATTAATGTAGCTGTTAGTTAAACAACCGGATAAAATAAGTTTGAAACATTGTATCGTTAACTTGTTCGATTATACGTCACATCATATCAAGAAACTACATAAAAACTACTCAAACTTTCCGCAAACATTCGTTACATTCACAAATACCCACACGCACACACACACAAGTACGCATGTACGAACACATCCTCACTCACACATTCAAACACAGCGCAAACACAACTCATAATGTGATCTATTACCAAAGTGAAAAGGTACAAAGTTTCTCAGCAAAAAGCTCTAACAACATAAACTATCGTGCGACCACATTTTGTAATGTACCCACATTTTTCATGAATATTCAACTAGCTACAGTTATGACGCGCTTTACTCGGCAGATGTCACTCCGACCCTTGTCATGGCCAGCTCAACCGTGTTTCTTAATTACAAGCTCTATTTTGTACTAATCTATACTAATATTATAAAGAGGAAAGGTTTGTATGTATGGTTTTCACGCATAAACTACTGGACCGATTTTGATGAAATTTGGCACAGATAATCTTTAGACCCTGAGAAAGAACATAGGCTACCTTTTATTGCGAAATATGTACCACGGGCAAAGCCGGGGCGGACCCCTAGTTTTCTAATATACTGAGAATCTGCATAAATATTATTATAGTGTTTTTGTTAGTGGTTTATAGTTAACACGGTTTATTATCTTCACTTGTGTTTGTATCTATGCTTGTATGTAATCGACGTTTTTAGATTTTATTTTGACCCACTTTAGACGAACAGAATTAATTCAAACTTTGTAAACATAGGTATCGGTAATAATAAAATCATTTCATGAGATTTTTAAACTATATTTTTTCTCGTGACTGTGCTCGTTTAGGTCGTAGAAAATTAATTTTCATATGGTCCATGGATTAGTTACAGTAGGATACATATTATATTTTAGTCAATTACGTCTCAGAATATGAAATTTAATTTCTTCAAAGTTAAAGATACAGATTACATAGATATAGAATTATAGAGAGAACTAAGAGTTCCTCAGAGGCTTAGTCTGCGGTAATTCAGTTACCCAAAGTTTTGGCTTAAAGATTTACGAATTGAAGCCGTATTTTAATCTTTAGATTATCAATATAAATCAACGGTATCAAACAATAATTTTCCTAACTAGAATGATAAATTATTAATAAAAAGGTAATATAACTTTTTTTTGTATTTGTATTTGGTTATAGATGAACAAAACAACGACATATAACCGAAATTATTTATCGAGAAATTTATTCCTTGACTCAGCGTTACCTTTTTCTTAGATCCTTTACACCGTTTATTTCTGGTGGTGCTGGAGCAAACAGCAAGAATATACAGATATCCTAAATTAAATACTTAACAACCGATATAGCACGCGTTTTATCCTTACTAATATTATAAATGCGAAAGTAACTCTGTCTGTCTGTTACGCTTTCCCGCTTAAACCTCTCAACCGATTTTGATGAAATTTGGCACAGACAATCTTTAGACCCTGAGAAAGAACATAGGCTACCTTTTATAAAAACACCACGCGGGAGAAGCCGCGGTCGGAAGATAGTTATTTATATTTTAATCGTTATCGAATCTTCGAGTGTGGTAAACTGCTGTATTGTGAAATTGTTTATCACATAAAGTAGTTAACAAATAGATTTATTTACATCGGAAATTGTAAACGTGTTTAAAGATTTAACTCTCGCAGCTTTAATAAACGGAGTTCGTAGCATTGACGTCGATTTAATTTGTTTCAGTCATTTTTTGTAAATGTATTCTACGTTGTAGTTATTTATAGAATTATTGTTGTAAAATCCTTATCTTTATTTAATTATAAATTTTAAAGTACACTATATATCTGTTTGTTTGTCCTTCTTTCACGTTGTAACGGAGCAATTTTAGGGCTGATTTTTGTGTCTGAAGATAGTTATAACTTGTGATATAAGCATACTTTTTACCGCTATGAAACATTTGATCTTTGATTTTATATGAATATTTATACAATATAAGAACTGGACTTATACGTACGGACGATACGGTACAACGTGTACTTGACCGATTATTTTATTCCTTATTAATTCAATTTGTCCCTATAAAAATTAACATACCTTTTTCAACAAAAAAAGAAGCTTATGAGAATTTACAAACGCTCACCTATTTATTATTAATCCAATCATACCTACATAACAAATCAATAACAAAGGAGGAATATTGAGCTCATTAACTATTACTGAAAGAACTGTTTGCAGTTAGAAACAGTTCAATATGAAATCGGACAGGTCCCAAAGTCCCAAACGCAATCGAGTAAGTGCAACCTCTTGACCACTCTAGGACCTAAAAAGAAAGAAATCATTGGGGAAAGAAAAAAATTACATTAAAGATCGTGACGTAATTGAACTTAATTGAGAAGAAAATTGATTTCATTTAATTAACATTTTACATATCGGTACATGTTTATCAATAAATTACAATATTATCAAAAACTCATATTATATGAAGTTACTCTATTATTGTTGTAGGAAAATAATAAGAGAGTGATATACAATATACATTCGTGAAAAGAAGGCATGTAATGATTGATTGTGCAAGTGAAGTGCAAGTGTACAAGAAATTGAATGATAAAATATTTAATTTATGTGTTAAAATGGTATTTATCTAAACGTTGAATATAATAAAAGTTAAAATTTTCCGCTCTACACAATTATAAATTGTGCCATTAAAACTATCTAAGTTAGATTAGTTTTATAGTTTTTATAATGAAACCGAAACGATTCTTATTTTATTTTTTCAATTAACAAATTTCTAAGTTATGAATACCAAATTAATATTTGTAAATTGACGCGAATAATTTCACCTACTTCCTTTTCAATTCAATATTTTTATTGACATTCAGTAAAAAGACGAAGTAAGCATTTCCAGTAGTATCATTTCACAACCATGCTTATTGAATTCACGTATTCTCAAAACTGTACCGTTTTAGGTCAAGGGTGTGAAACTTGGCAAATGTGCAAATTAGGCTTGTTCAAACATAAAACCATTGCTTAAAACAGGGTGAAAGATCGCACATAAACTCAAAATCAAATATTTATTTATACAATAAAACGTTGATAATTAAACCTTTGAATGAATCATAAACATTAGAATAATCAAATTACTTTTATACGTAAAAAGAGTTAAATTTTTAAACATAAAATACCTATTTGTGTGAAATCCTACTAATATTATAAATGCGAAAGTTTGTGAGGATGTGTGTGCGTTTGTTACTCTTTCACGCAAATACTACTGAACCGATCACAATGAAATTTAGCACACATATAGAGGGTAACTTGGATTAACACATAGGATAGGTTTTATCCCGGAAATCCCACGGGAACGGGAACTATGCGGATTTTTCTTTGAAAACGCGGGCAAGCCGCGGGCGGAAAGCTAGTTAAATATATAAACTAGACCTCTTTTAAAGCTTTTGAATAGCCAAAATACATAAACTATTTACCACCAAAAGCTGTTTTTATAGAACATAAGCGTACAAAAGCGTACATCCATTATGAAACACCTCACACCACAATAAAGCTGCCGAATTGCTGAGATATGAGGGCAAATAAAACGTAAAAAGAGCGATTAAACATAACATAAAAACCGCAGTTTTATACCCGACGATATTTACTCGTAAATGCTATTAATATAGCAATACATGGTCGGATAAATTGGTTGTGACGTCATCGATACGAGGAATCATTCAGTTTGTTTAGATCGCTACAACTCACAAGCAAAAATACAAGTAGATATTTGATGTAATATTACTGACTGATTAGCAATTAGCCCTGGCTTCGTCTGTTATACTTAAAGCCAATAACACTCAGGGATCACGGAGATATCCATCGGCGATTTTTTTTTAATCGGTCCAATAGTTCTTGAGATTTGCGCATTCAGACAAACATTCTTATTTATATTATTTCTATAGATAAGATCTCTTTCATTTGAAAAAATATGTTTTGTAAGAAGTATATTTAAGTGTACTAAGTAAATTAGTTTAAAAATCAACACAGACTAACAACCAAAGAAAACTTTTCATATCACAAGAAAAACAAGCAATTTGTAAGCAAACAATATGGATACTAAAATGCAAATGCACTTATGTTAATTGTACAATTGAGACGATGATAAAGTTATATGAACTCATCTGAATCTGTTACACGCATTTTTTGTGCAATAAATAATAATTTGCGTACTGTTGTGAAACCTTCATTCCTATGGGCGAGCAAAGCCAAGGACTTAAAGCTAGTCTTTTAAAATCATAGTTGTTATCATTAAGCCTTGCTTTCAAAAAATACCTCATAAAATCAACAGACATTTTCTATAGAAACATAAAAGGCACATTATTTAATCTCTTAACGACAATGCGTTTTATATAATACTAGCTTTCCGCCCGCGGCTTCTTCCGCTATGTCTAAAACCTAAAAAAAATATTTACTAAAACCTTTCTCTTAAAATATTCTACCTATTAAAAAAAATCATGCATAGGGACAGAGAAAGCGACTTTATTTTATACTAGCTGTGCCGCGCGGTTTCACCCGAATTACTCCGCTCCTGTTGGTCTTAGCATGATGATATTATAAAGCCTATATTACTCGTAATGTAGCTTTCGAATGGTGAAAGAATTTTTAAAATCGGTCCAGTAGTTTATGAGCCTATTCATTACAATCAAACAAACAAAGTTTTCCTCTTTGTAATATTAGTGTAGACTATGTAGAGATGATAAAGATGTGAATTTCAAAAATTTTCACACACTTTGTCAGTATGAACATGCATACACGTGCAACTGTAATCATATTTGTTCTGGCGTGAAAGATGGAAAGTGCCGTGTTTAGCATTTTCAGGGACATAACTACTTTGAAGTATTGTTAAGGCTGTTTGTAGACGAACTGCGGAAATAAATAAATGGGAATCATTTTTATTTTTACATACATAGATTCCATACAGCTATTTTTATTACAATATTCATAAGTTTGAAAAATAAGTATCTATTATAAATCCACCCGAATAATTTATTGTAATTATTAATATTACGTAGGGCCGATTTTTCAATGCTTGGATAAAACTTATCCGTCAAATAAAGTATTACACGATAGTATTAAAATGTCACGTAAACTGTCAAATACTGGAAATTAGAATACGTTTTTAAAATGGTAGTTTTATACATTATTCGACGAATAAGTTTTATCCGAGCATTACAAAATCGGCCCGTAGTTATACAAGTAATATTACGTAGTTTTTTACGGAAGTTTTTTATGGAAGAATAACCTAAGGATATGATGAATGATAAATGCGAAAACTATAGGACTGGGAAAACTATAGTGATCCCCAGATAATTCACAAATGTGTTGGGAAAAAATAAACAAATAAAACAAACATTTATTCACATAATAAAAACCAGAACATAATTGGAAAGTTAAATGAAAAAACACGTTCGTTTATAAACGGCCTAAATGAAAATAAAAATGCAACATTGAAACTTATGCAGCAATGTATCATGAATCTAGATTCATACTGTAAAATAAATGACAAATACAGCTTCGTTATTAGCTCTTAACATAATAGCTTTTAATCAATGCTATTTTAAAGAGAAATGTACTACACATATGATTGAGTTGTTGAGTAATGGATTAAAAAAGCTTATTCGGTTTAATTAATTATTTTAGCGTAAAATACTACTAGTGTAAAATGTGTAAAGAGTGTTAGAAGGAATTTTTATCCCGTCTTTTCTTTTACCAGGAATACATCAAAAACGTCTGAACAGTTTTGTCGTATTGTATTTTTTTATTACAAATGTTTTTCGCTGAATTTTTTGAAAATAGAACTAGTGTCTCGGCCAGTGAAAAAAAAAAACGAATCAAACAAAAAAGAGGTTCTATGTTTCCAAAATATGTATTTCATTGGCGCAGAATTTATGTAACAGCAATATTTTGGAGGCATTACTTCAAAATTACATGTATATAAAATAAAAGATTTTGTAATTACATTTTAATTGAAGCCGTAGTCCAAAGGGTTCTTATTTCTTAACGTCACGTTACACGTACATTTTCCCGCCTCTAAACAATTGATCTTTTTGCCCTAGTTACTGCGTTCACATTCAAGTAGAATTTTAATTGTCTGAAGCCTTTAAAATAGGTTATTAAGCAAATTGCTTTGCGGAATCCGTTGAAGATGTGGAAAATATCATTAGGCCTTTCCTATTTATTGGACAGATTGATTTTTTTTGCGTAATATGGAAAGGGTGATTTTTTCATCATAATTATAATGGAATTTAATGTTTGAAAAATAATTTTTACTTATTATAACGCAATACTCAGAATTGTTTGTTTACGTTTCGAAGTCACGCCTCTTTAAATTTTATATTACACAATTAAGAATGTTTATAAACAAGTAATTAAGAATTAACAACTAATTAACATTAATAATTAATCCATCAGTCCTCGGAATCACAGACACAATAGAAAATCTATTGTGTCGCGCCCCGATCGGGCCTTACGGTGGTCAATGGGTTAATATATACAAATGTAAATATTATGATTTTTATGCTCAATATGTACGATAGAATAATATGTAAAGTAAAACAAAAAAATCCCAGATTTATTTCCATTGTTTGCGCCATTAATCACTTATCAGTTGACACGTCGTTCTATAAAAATCAGGGCTGTCACACACATTATTTTAAAAAATATATATTTTTAATTTCATTCATGTTTAAGTACTAGTGAAGTTGGTTAAAAAATAATCATAAATTCACATCAACCCTGAATATAATTCCATATTAAAAATGTGTAAACCAGTCCAGAATATTACATCAGAGTTAAATAAACTGCGAGATTTCACTCGCAGTTATAATCAGATACGAGTTACGCCAGAAGCGCTTTGTGCGAAATGTTAGTTTACTATCTAAAATCTAAACACAATACCTAGAACCTAGTATAGTCTAGTAGTTTGTAAACTATAATTATTTTAAACTAGTTTAAGCCCGCAGCGTCACTGCGTAATTCAAGGAAAATCCCCTAGTAATTTGATGTTTCACCGCTGCTGTAAAAATAAAAAAATAATTTGGAAAATCCAAAAGTGCACGCCTCATAATTTTTTTTAATAAATAGGTATTTATTAATTATTATTTTTGTTTATTTAATAACAATTAAACCACATCGAATCAGACCCTGAAAAATGAAAGGGTTCTATTCCTGAGCATACTCAAGCGTAAGAGAAAAAAAAAGACTCGATTAGTAAAGTATTTCGGTCGCTATCGTGTTAACAAGAAAAAGGATCCGCACATACAGACACACGGACGTCCAAGACAGAACTTTTTTAAACTGTTTTTTAACTAGTTTAAATAACAAAAATGACACCAAAAATATCATGAACGTTAAAAATAGTGTTTTTTCTTAATATGTGTGTGTATGTATTATCTTACAAGTGCAATGTATGATACATAAAGACATTTTAAGTTTGAAAAATCAGATGTTTTGCGCGAAGTGACAGTAGTACCCACCTCAACGCTTCGCTTATGAGGCGTGCAATAAAGAGTGTGTGTGCCGAACACTCGTGTCAGAAGTGAAACTTCATTGGCAAGTGCCAAAGATAAAAAAATTTTCGCCTTACTCCATGACGTAACGGTATTGCCATGACGCGATCTTGAAATTTTACTCTCAAAGCGCCTCACTTCAAAAATAAAAATCGTATATACTACGCTACGTTGCATTTTTTTTCTCTCTCTTAAATAAGGACAAACAAACAAACTAAAACTCTGTAGAAACTACTTTCCAAACCAGTGGTCAATTATTTGTCCGTTTCACCATATTTCACCTTATTAAGGCCTTAAAAAGCGCTGCTAAAATAAGTCTGGTTGAATACATATATAAATGTCTTGAGTTTGAGTTTATACGTATTATAGTAGCATAAAATATATTTTCACCCTTTCAGACTACTAAAATAACTTTGTGATCACGTTTTGATGGAGGCCCTGCGGTCTCAGTCGCGAAGAATGCCCGGGGGAGGCGGTTATTTATTTAGCCGACTGCAAAAAAGGAGTATTGATATATGTTTTGAAATATTACAATGATTTTGATTTGGAATTCGAAGCGTTTATAAAAGAAATTTCTTTGAATAAATAGATGTTAGATTTTTAAAAGAAACATGTTATTATTCGTATTAGATTTAGATTAGAAAATGAACACGATGTTTATGTTCCAAAAAATATTAACAAAGCTCCTATATATTTTAGAAGCATAATTTATTTTGTTTGTAAAATATGAAATAAGTTATATAATTTACGGTATATTTTGCGTATAAATTCCATAAAAATAATTGAATAGTATATAAAATGGAGCCTATATTAACATGAACTTTTGTTTGAAATAGACAAATAACATTCGTACGAAGTTCTTAAAAGTTTATTTTTGATACAAAAGTTTTAAGAAGCAGCTTGGCTTAGCATCTCACAGAAATCTGCCTCGGGGAGTTTATGTATATAAGCCGGTCAAATGCGAGTGATGTTCAATACAATACACGTTTTCTGAAATAAATATATTTATAAATATAGTTATTACTATTTATTATATTTTACTATAGTAGTAATAACTAATAGTGGACGCCCTCCCATTAGGTGGTCGGATGATAAAGTTAAGACAGCTGGACGCAGATGGTTAAGCATACATCGGCAACTGTGGCACGTTATGGGGGAGGCCTACGTCCAACAGTGGACTTATCCGGGCTGAATGGATGGATGGATGGAGTAGTAATAGTAGCTGTAATCCATACTAATATTATAAATGCGAAAGTAACTCTGTCTGTCTGTCTGTTACTCAATCACGCCTAAACTACTGAACCAATTTTCATGAAATTTGGTATGGAGATATTTTGATACTCGAGAAAGGACATATTCTACTTTTTATCCCGGGAAAATGACGCAATCCCGGAAATCCCACGGGAACGGGAACTATGCGGGTTTTTCTTTGACTGCGCGGGCGAAGCCGCGGGCGGAAACCTAGTGGAAAATAAAATGGTTTATGTAATGTTTTTATTTTTGTAAACTTTTTGTTAAATAAACGCATTCCCTTTCATTTTCATTCATTCATATTGTCATCGTGATACTGACTGTGATTATGATATATTTTCTTCGTCAAATCTACAACATCACACGCTTTTAAAACATATACAACAGAGAGATAATACCTAAAGTCTTTTTTATAAATTAAAGCAAGAATTTACGGACTCAAAAGCGTCCCATTTCAATGAAGAAGGAAATTGAAGTCCGAATCCGTCGGTAACGAAATAATCTTAAATGACATCTCTGATAAATGCTCTCTAGTATCTGTTTCGTAGATAATGTATTTACTTACTTAAAACATTTGAAGATTTTCATTTAATCCTACTAATCCTACTAATATATCTATACAAATATTATAAAGAGGAAAGGTTTGATTTTTTGTTTGTTTGTTTGTATGAATTGAATAGGCTCCGAAACTACTTGGCAGATTTGAAAAATTCTTTCACTGTTGGAAAGCTACATCATTTCTGAGTGACATAGGCTAGGTTTTATCCCGGAAATCCCACGGGAACGGGAACTATGCGGGTTTTTTTTTGGAAACGCGGGCGAAGCCGCAGGCGGATTGCTAGTATATTATAAATGCGAAAGTTTGTGAGGATGTGTGTGTGTGTGTGTGTGTTTGTTACTCTTTCACGCAAATACTACTGAACCGATTATAATGAAATTTAGGTTTTAGGTTAGGTTTTATCCCGGAAATCCCACGGGAACGGGAATTATGCAAGTTTTTCTTTGAAAACGCGGGCGAAGCCGCGGGTGGAAATGTAGTCATTGAATAAGCGGGAAACTTTATTAAGAAAGAAGACAAAAAAATTTAACACGAATACTGACCTGAAAAAAAAGAAACTTTATATGTTCTTTCACTTACGTACTAAAAGGTGTAAAAATATAAATGTGAGTATAAAATAAACTATGTACGTCATCACTTACGCAGTCTAGAACAAGTACTTGTTTAGAATAACAAAGAGCACTAGGCCACGCATCATAAATTCGCGAATTAAGTACTCAAAATTGTTGCAGTGTTAACGCATCTAAATATAAGCACAGATAACTGAACTAAATATGTAGTAGCATGGATCCTATCTCTATTACTATGTATTTGAAAGAAGAAAGAAATTTAATAAGTATGTGTTAAATAGATTCACTAATTTGGCTTTTTACTCTTGAAATATTTGTTGAAACGGTAAAAAATAGCGTAAACATTATGAAACATAATTTTATGTAGGATATCCTTGAGGAGCTCCGAAAATCACTGGGTATAGTTTCTAAATGAAATTGCTACTAAAATAACAAATACAATTCAGAGTTTTCATCTATACTAACATTATAAAGCTAAAGAGTTTTTTGTTTGCTTGTTTGAACGCGCAAGAACTACTGGTCTGATTTGAAAAATTCTTTCGGTGTTAGATATCCCATTTATCGAGGAAGGCTAGTTGTTAGGCTAAGGCTATATATCATTTCGCTAAGACCAACAGGAGCGGAGCACCGAGGGTAAAACCGCGGAGCGCAGCTAGTGTAAAATGTTGGATGAAATCCTGTCGCTAAAATAGCAAAGCATATGAATATTTTTCCATTTCTAGCAACGTCATAAATAGACACAAAGTATTTTCTTTCGCAGTACTTAATTGTTTTAGCCTACTTCATATAAATAAACCAAAATTAAGTTATATCTAATTCTTCTATAGTGAAGCTCTTAGTAAGTCTGCGGTAATGTACCGTCAGAATGGATCTAAATAAAGATTTATCTCACGGTGATATATTATCTCTTATGTTTTCGGAGAAAAACTACTGTTACTATTTTTATTTATATTCGAGTTTTAGCAAGCGGCTTTATTATAATTGATGTCTGCTGAAACTACTGTATCTTCTAATAACAATTCTATTGAATAACTCTTTAGTTAGAAATCTTTGAAGAGGCGCGTGGAGAGTAAAATTTCAAGGTCGCGTCATGACAATACCGTCACGTCATGGAGTAAGGCGACGACTTTGGTATCTTTGAAACTTGCTAAAGAAGTTTCACTACTGACACGTGTACTCGGAACACATGCTCTTTTTTTACAATTCTAATGTAGTTGACAAATAAATTAAATAAAAACCACCTAACATAAAAATTTAAATAGAAACTAACATCTGACAATAATCCTGAGTGACGTATGCATACATTTTTAGTTTTTATCCCTGTTCAATCCCTGCTTGATCCTTACGTTACGGGGAACGGATTTTATTCTGTAGCAGTAGAGACGTGAGATCAGATTGTTTTGCTCTGTTTGTTACATTTAACTCAACAATAATTTTAAAATTTACTTTATCATTATGAATGTGCAGTTTTACAGAGTAACATTTCATCCCGGATCTAGCAAAAAACAAGAACAAGACAATCTTTTTCAATATAACGTTACAAAAACATACGACTAAATACAATAAAAATTAACCACAAAATGATACGTAATCAGTAATCATACACGACAATTCTTTATATAGGGGGACGAACGAAACTATTATGACTTAAACATTCGTTTAAATTAAACTTCGATTTAAACACTCACAACTACAAAAAGCTACGTAATCCATCCGTTTTATCCCAATACAGGTTCCGAGTTAACCGATATATCGAGACATTGCTCACCGTGACCGCTACTTCACTACATAGTATAAAACAAAGTCGCTTTCTCTGTCCCTATGTCCCTATGTCCCTTTGTACGCTTAAATCTTTGAAACTACCCAACGGATTTTGATGCGGTTTTTTTTAATAGATAGAGTGATTCAAGAGGAAGGTTTATATGTATAATAACATCCATTAAATAGTTGAGAAGTACTGTTATTTTTGAGGTTTCTAATGTGATGTCGTAAAAAATTACATTTTTTCCGCTTACATTGCAAACGCACGCTGAACCCTACGAGTTTTATCAAAATAATGTACTAAGTATTATACACATTGAAAAGGTCTACAGAAAAGTCCGCGATGGTATATAGTCTATCTCTTATGGATAACCCACAATAACTATTTTTTGTCATTTACTTTTTACGACAAATAATGGCTAATTTTCGAAGCGATTTTAACCAATACAGCATTAATCCTTAACCAATTAAATACCTTGAAAACATTGTTCATTTAATATAGATCTATATGGCCCTTTACACCGTATGATTTAAGTGAATATTTTCGAAGATATTACAGATTTAAAAAT
>CAJQZN010039005.1:0-13411 GCA_907164685.1 Colias eurytheme | reverse complement strand
ACAGATTTAAAAATTGCGGGACGTAGCGTTTGCGGCGGTACCGGCCGGCCGCCGGCTATAGGTATATTTTATACCCGTGCGAAGCCGGAGCGGGCCTCTATGTTTTTATACATATATGTACAACGTTCACAGTTTTTCTGTAGTGTATTTAGTATCAGCATTGCACCCGTGCGAAGCCGGGGCGGGTCGCTAGTTTGCTATAAACCTCTGTTTGTGTCGTGTGGACTAGCCTTTATTTGAAACGGATTTATATCGGACAATAAAATAGCGTTTTGATCGAACTTCACTGCTAGATGTTCAATAGTTTTATTTATAGGTTGTGTGCGATAATTTAACTGTAACAGGATGATGTAGGCACACATCACCACAAATACGTATTTAGCAGAAAGTCGTAGACTCTACTAAACTCAATTGTCTTTCATCGAACTGTTTTTAGATCACGGGTATTGCTAGAATTCATTTGACTCATCTACGCGTAAATATAATAGTTCGCAAGTTCAAATAGAGTACACGTAGGTGTTTTATTCCCGTAATTTATGGATATAATAAATATACAAATAATGTATGATT
The DNA here is from genome assembly GCA_907164685.1 of Colias eurytheme. Lineage (NCBI taxonomy): Eukaryota > Metazoa > Arthropoda > Insecta > Lepidoptera > Pieridae > Colias > Colias eurytheme. The sequence continues at coordinate 12,841 of CAJQZN010039005.1, read as the reverse complement.
CATGCTATTAACTGTTTCTAATCGGTTGAGTGTTACTTGAACAGCCGAACTTGTAAATAGGTAGAATACTTTAATGTTTATATTTTTATAAAGGTAAGTACATTTTTTGTCAATTTATAAAAATACATTATTTACCAGCGGTTCCGGCAAACGATGTTCTGCCTTACTCTTATCGCTTAAGTAGGTGTGGTGTTAGGGGTGTGAAATCATTGCGTAATTGAGTCAAACTAAAACAATTTTATTGTTCATGTTATATATATATATAGTCTTTCTTTTCACGCAAAAATAAAAAGTTATTTGTATTTTTGATTCTTCAACATTCTGATTCTTATAACATTTTGCTGAATACTGATGATAAATTTACTGAAACAGCACTCAGAAAAATTACTACAAAATAAACAATTTGATGTTATTTACTTCGCCGCTATAAATAATCCCGTTCGTATTAAACTACCGGTCACGTCTCTAACCGTGGACATTTTGTTTTGTTCGACAAAAATGGATTTAATTTAGGGATAAAATAAAATTGTTTGATGAGATGTAGTTTATTATGAAGGACGGACATGCTCTAGGTAGAGAGTATATAGAGCTACCATATTAAATCTTTGCAGTTTATGGACATGTTTATGTTAAAATATAACGAAAAAAATAATATCTTGAAATACATATCAAGGCCATTTTGTACATTTTAAATATATTTGGGTCAAGTTACCTATCCGTCTAACTGAAAAAAATGAATCGATTACGATTATTATGCAAACAATAAACTTATATAAGCTTGTTTCCATCAAAAACAAACAGATATTTTGCATTACACAAATACTAAAAAGTAATGATAATAAAAAATAAAACCATTTCCAGTACAGTGAAAAGGAATAAAAGCCACAATCTTCTATTCATTCAGGAAGATGTATTGTTTTGACCGCCATTTAAATTCCGCTCCCGTAGTAAATGTAAGGACGTCAGTAAGCATTACTTCATTGCCTTTGATTATTTCATTCTGAACCCTTTTTGTGGAACACGGATAGTTGGTTTTTTAATTGTATCTTAATATTTCCGAAGATAGTAACCTTCCTACCTTATAAAAGCAACAATGATGCAAAGATTTACAATATTATAGAATTCAGTATTGGATGAATTTCAAAAGATTTTTCAAACTAATATTTAATTAATTTTCAAAATTAGATTCGTAAACCTAAGTTTAGACAGGAGTATTCGTAAACCTAAGTTTAGACAGAATATAAGTTTTAACAGGCATTGCAAATTAATAAGAATTAATATTAATCGATAAAAACAGAAATAAATATAACAAAAAGAAAAAGACAGAAAACGTTCAACAAATTTAAATTTATCGACTATAGTCTATACACTTCAAATCTACGTATGTACATGAAAACAGTCCATAAATCGTAAAAGGTAGAATCAAACGCCCACATAAATAATAATTATCTCAACGATGCTTAAAATTCGATAACGACACCATAAAAAGGGTTTTTAGAGGGCAGTGACAGTAAAGTAAATTGTTTAATGAGTTGATTTAATAGATATCTATTTATTTGCAAAACGATCTGTTAACATATTATTATTACGTTGCAACTGTTTGGAATTATAGCGTAAGTTTTTAAGCTATTGCATAGCTTCTATCGTGGGCCTTGAGCGCGGGGACCGAATCGAGAAATTCCGTAACGAAAAAACCTCACGCTCCCCACTCCGACGGGCTCGGAGGTGTGGCTTGAAGGCATGCTATGCAATAGCTTTACCGCGGCAGTCCCCGAGTGCCACACGTCTTTTTTTGTTGTTCCTTTCGATCATCATCATTAATTATACTATACGTCGGTGAACTGCAGGAATGCAAATTGTGAGGGCCATATTATTGTAGGGGTCTATATTCCTACGATGTGTGAATTGAAATGAAAATGCACGGTCAAGTTCAATCTCATTAATTGTAAAATAATTCCTTATATTTATACTAATAATGGTACCTATTACTAGTAATATGCCATATAGATAGACTCCTGTTTTTGCTATCTTAGGAGCCTGGGGTCACTGAATTGTATAATTATTATGTGAAAATAAATGATTTATTGAATTTAATTATATTCCACTTCTATGCCAAGTTGTGGGTTTATTATTGTCAGATGTCGTTATTTCTTCTGATTCTTGGACATGAGGTTACTTGACGATGTTTTCCTTCATTAAAATAAAAGCAATAATATTTTGCAGATAAATGTCGATACATTTTTGCACTTTATTATAACCTCACATTTAAATGTTAAGTCACCACTGTCATCTTATATATATAAAATTCTCGTGTCACAATGTTAGTCTGCATACTCCTCCGAAACGGGTGGACCGATTCTCATGAAATTTTCTGTGCATATCGGGTAAGTCTGAGAATCGGCCAACATCTATTTTTCATATGTACCACGGGCGAAGCCGGGGCGGACCGCTAGTTTAATTATTAATTACTGAGATCTGTGAATTAGTCAAAGCGTAAAACAGCTGGCCGAATTCCGCGTATAATAAAACCAAGCGAGGAAATTCTGTATAAGTCATAGTGTATTTTATTCTTGAAGTCATCTCGTATCGTTTATATATCTATGGAGGAAGAGACAGTGAAATAACTCATATTATTCCCGATAACAATAATATAAAGGTTTATATTCTAGTTGGTGTGCTTTGAAAAATTGTTATGAAATGTTTATTGTCACTTGTTTGTTGTTAGTACTTAAATAACAGTAAGTAAAGGGGTTTTCTTTATTGATAACACTTTTTAAACGGTTTATTTTCTTTATTATTCTTCGAGTTCAGCAAAGAAACTTATGTAAATATTCCATATGATATATCATTCATTAATTCATATTTCATACTTTATTTTATTTTTCACGTTTTTCAATACAAGATTGATAAAATTGCTTATTGTTTGCCTTATAATTTTATAAATGGCTAAATAATAAATAATATCCAACGTACGCACTTATATCTTCATATTATCTGCTTTTCAGAATGTTTTTGCTCTATCCATAACTATTTCAAATAGGTAATATTTGCTATGTTTCTTTCTTTCATCTATTAACTATTGATAACATAAATGAAAACACTGATTAACTCAAATTATTTAAAATCCACCATTTATAAACATTTAATAAAACGTTTTCACATTCATTCCTATTTAAATGTTCTCGTTCAAGGGTAACCGTTTTAAACATTGCAACATCCAAAGAAATTGTATCAACGAATGACGTAATTTCATTACTACCTTGTCCATCAACAACTGTGTCCATAAATCAATACAGAAAACGTTCGATATAAAAATACGTTTGGTCGATCCACATCAAAGCATAGCTCAAAATGTTGGTACGAATGTTTCTGGAATATTACAACATTGAATATGGAATATGGAACGTTCTAGTCTAGATCTTTCGATGACAAATTCGGAAAAGTATAGCGAAAGGATGTGTTTGACAGTTTATTTTGTTAGATTGATAAAAGTGAGTCATTGTATTTCGCCGTTTTGTGTTAAAAGTGGGATAAATATTTTGTATGTATTCAATACTCTCAATTTGGTAAAAAGATAAAAGAACAAACCAAACAAATATGAAATATACGTCTATTATAATAAATATCAATTTCAGGCGTTAAAACATCAACAGTTACAAGTCCCAAAAAAACGATAAATTTACAGTCTCCCCGTGACCACGCTCGCTGCAAAGTGTGCGAAACGTCGGGAAAAAAGTATAATGAATAAATCGCGTTTAAAATCCGTTAAAAAAAATTATTTTTGAAGGATTAATTTTCATAACCTCTGTAATGGTAGTATATGGGCGACGCAATTTGCGTCTCTATACCATGAAAAAGGACCTATAATGCTATAGGGTACCTGTAATAGTTGAGGACCTGTGCGAAGACCCCCGGGTGCCTATCGAAGAAGTATTCGTTGAGGACGGGGTCGTAGTTAGCGAGCGCCTCCGTCAGCCGCGACAGCCGCGTCGCGGGGATCTTCTTCAGCGTAGCTTTGTAGGTTTCGTATCTGAAATGTATTAAAACTTTGTTATTTATTGGAGAAGGAGGTATTGGATTTAATACTATACGTTGGTCGATTCGATGCGACCGTCAAATCATCATGAAACGTGCGTAAATCAATTTATACGTTGTATTTTTGAAACGTATTTCATATATTGGCTGCTTTGGATCGTATAGATCTATTCTATAATTTTCTAGATAATTTCAATCGAAAATACTACCCAACTTTATTAGCTCTATAAAAACAAAATCTCTCAAAAATATATTCAACACGTTTAACGCGTGTGTCTTAAATATTGTTTTGTTACTTATTTATATTTAATTGTAATTATTTTATACGATCATTGTCAACTTGATAGAGATGGCCGATATCATAAATACGGATAAGATTGAGAAATAAGACTGTAAGTCCCACTTAATTAGTGTTTTATTTGATTTAAATCCTCAAAGCTCTTTCAAAGCTCAACTTTGACCTTTTCTGTTATTAATTAATTTGTTGACGAATAAAAGTATGTTGTAGAGTGTAGACATACTTATAGTTTTTTGTTCAATAAGTGTATTGAGTATTGACCTTACCATCCTTAGTATTTAGTAATATTATAAATGTGAAAGTATGTTTGTTTGTTTATTTTTTCACGTCAAAAAGGAACGATTTTATAATGTGATTTTTGTGATAGGTAGTTGGGAAGTCACAGGCAAGCAAATTAGCATGTATATTATGTGCATGATTGTAAAGAAGATTACAAATAAGATATATTTTTATTCGCTTGAATCTATGGACTATTTTTTCAGAACTTGAATTTGTAATTTGTTTTATATTTTACACGAAAACACTTTGTGTACATTTAGAACAAAATCTGATTTAACGATGACATAATACTACATTTAGAAATTTTATATTCACTTTAAGTTGCTTTGAAAACATTTAAAAAACATATCCATTAAATATGTCATAATATGATTTACAATTTGAACGAAACTAAAAATAATGCTGTATTGGAAGTTCAAGATAATTTTGCGAATAAAATGTTTTTCATTGCCTTTTTTGTCGCAATCCCATAAAAAGGACATCATTCTTGAAGTTGGTTAACATAAACAAAACAGAATGAGAAATTAACAAAACAAGGTCAAATGAAATTATACGAACTAGTAATGACAAAGATTTATGACCTTTGAAATGCCCAGAGCAATATATCTACATAGTAATATTCATATTATTGCGTACAAACTGACAAGCGAATGTGGGTCTTAGTATTATTCCTTATCTATGTAGTTGCAGAAATGGGCTATAGAAAATATAAGTCGTGTTTAAAAGACGCAAGTTTGAATCCCGCGACTGTATTTTTTACTATTGGGTATCCTATCACACGTGTCAGAAGTGAAACTTCTTTGGCAAGATTCAAAGATACCAAAATCGTCGCCTTACTCCATGACGTGACGGTATTGCCCTTATACCTAAAGAAGTTTCACTTCAAAAATATTTTATTTATTTTTATTTATTTATTTTTTATATTCTTCATGTAATAATATGATATAATAAATATTAGTTTCTATGGGTATTTAAAAAATATAAGTTTATAAGAAGATAGTGTAATTCTGAACTAGAAATATTTAACTTCTTTTATATAGATTTCTATAACTTTGCTTTAAATGAAAATGAACACTCTTCTCGCATTTTCTTTCCTACCAGGTTGCCTGGCAGAGATTGCTGTGTAGCAATAAGGCCGCCTATTGTGCAAAATTTTTGTAACTCATGAATTTGTACCACATTTCCTACATTGTTTTGTACAATGAAGTGTTATAAATAAATAAATAAATAAAATGAAATAATTAATAAATGAATAACGTTTAATTGCATTTTCATGAATTTATGTTCCTTGTGCATTCACCATTACAATAATTGTTACAGATAATAAATAGGAGTTAATTGCGCGGGAAATACAGATTAATAGTAGCCGTTGACCGACCGTGGTTTTGGAAAACAATAGTTCACAAATACCGAATATTTAAGTAATTAAATGTGGTATACGCGTATTTTATTGTATGTATTAAATAATTGTTTAATCATTAGTTGATTCATTGAAATGTATCGTACATTTCAAAAACCGTATAATGTGTAGATTAATATAATATGAATGAATTAAATTTAATCTGTGTTGTCAGAATGTAGTCTATAAAACCTATACCTATTTATTCCCTAAGACATCTGTTCCATTAGACTATTTTACGAAGTGTATTATGTATTTTTGTATTAGGTACACTTATTTATTAGTACCTAATGTACCTACTGCAAGCCGCATAGCGCGCTTTAGATTTAAATACTAGATTTCCGCCCGCGGCTTCGCCCGCGTTTTCAAAGGAAAACCCGCATAGTTACCGTTCCCGTGAGATTTCCGGGATAAAACCTATCCTATGTGTTAATCCAAGTTACCCTCTATATGTGTGCTAAATTTCATTGTAATCGGTTCAATAGTATTTTCGTGAAAGAATAGGTAACAAACACACACACATACATCCTCACAAACTTTCGCATTTATAATATTAGTAGGACATATCTAGTAAAACACTTATAGTGAGTACACAAATTATTTTTAAGGCAACAGTTAACCATGTGAATAAAACATCTTTATTAATACAAATGAAATATTTAACTCCTTATACATAGTAATAGAGAACTATGAACGTAATGAGTGAGATCTTTTGAATGGAATGATGAACGTGTGAATGCAAGAGAAATGAATCACTCCTCAAGGATTTACGTGATGTAAGTGTTTCTTAGAATAAAAATATAAGATGGATGCCAGTTCTGAGTCAAAACTTACGAGAAAGCCAAGATAGTCATTTAGAAGCATATATTTGATTTACTTTCATTTACGAGCCAATGCGATAAACAGGTAGCAGATATACAGACAAATTGAATAAAAAGTTTTATAGATAAGTAAATAAAAAGTTGAATATTTGATTAAAAACCGATAGAAATTTTCAATTTAATTTGCAAGCATGTGATTGAACCACCGTATTAGAGGTTTATTACTCCTATTCTTATGAAATTACATACATACATACATTCTTTAGTAACTAAAATATAGCCGGATAAAGTGAAAACGAAATTAGGCCAAGTGCATGTTACTTCAAATGGGTATCGGCATCGTGTTGCAATCAGCAAAGTATAGGGAACAGAGGTTGTAGCCAACTTCCAAAGAAGAAGGTTCATGTTTCTCTATATTTTTCTACTACCGTCAGATTATTTATTCTATGTAGGTGCAAAAATTCTTAAAGGATTTCAAGCGTAGAGTGAACAGGTACCTTCTAGGGAAGCGCGTTCCATCTTAGACCACATCTCAGCTTAACATCAGGCGAGATTGTGGTCAAGCGCTTCCCTAATAATTACCAATAAAAAAAGGAATTTCACTAGCAAAAAATAAATCCCAAAACACAATAACTAAATCTTCATTTTTTTTATAATATCGAAATTCAATAACGATAAAAAAATGTTGAAAAAATAATACACATATTTATATTTTATACCGTAGTTAATCCATGTGTTTAACGTCGTCAAGATTAAAAGCCAGCAAGTAACAAAAATTCTACCAAAGTTACATTGTTTACAAGTACTCTAAATAGGGTTGTACAATTGTGGTTTTACCAAAAACACAATCTTTGACTTTGAGTGCACTCCAACGGGAAATAAGTCGCAATTTTCCTTATTGGAGGCAATTTTCCGCAAGATTTAATTTGATAGCAGAATTTTAGATTCCAACTCTTGGTGTATGAATTCTTATGCCACCTGAACGATTTAAAAGCTATTTTCAATTTCTCACGAATCTTTATTTGTATTTGAGATAGTTTTGGTTACCGTTTGTTTCTTAAAAAATCGAATTGATTGTGTAAAAAGCGCCTACTACTTATAATATGTAAAAAAGCGCCGCCTCCTATTCTATCAAGCTTTATCCGGTTAATTTAAGTATTCATAAAAATACATTTATGTCTTTAATACGATGTTTCAGGTATTATTTTTCAGTGATATAATTCTCAATATACCTACTTCTACAGATATTAAAATAGAAAATTGGATTATAAAAATTTTAGTTACTTACAATGTTATTTTTAAAATAAACAGAACCCTATCTTACCTATTTGATAAATAATAAATTAATAAGATTAGTATTTATTATATTATAAACAAACAAAACTATAACTAATACACAGACTATACTATATAGGCCACACATTAGTCATTTGATGTGCGAACAGCTCTGCAGGATATGTAAGGTCTAATCCTAGACTAACAATGGAATTCGGAGGCTTGATGCTCTGAAATCCCGGGAAATCCCTCGTACAATGAGATATTTTAACCAACTTAATAGAAAAGGGTAAAAATATACCTTTCTTCCTTCATTTATTATATAGGGCATGAAAGAAAAAGTTTGTAGAAAAAACAGTAGGTACAATACGACCAACGTAACTTGGCGGGCCTGAACATAGCCTCTACGAACTTTTGCGCATGTACACTCGTAAAAAAAAGTGTTATAGGCATTTATTTCTTTTAAACTGAAATTCGAATAAAAATTTCCTTATATAGAGACCAAGTACAAATAAAATAAATATCAAAACGCTATGAGACATAAAGCAATAAAAATAACCTAATGAATTCAGGATTCACTCAGCAACTCTTAAAAAAACTTTGCCAACATTTTTTACGCCTTCTTCTTTTTCTTTTTTAAAATACTGCGTTAAATCGAATATTATTTTTCTCGCCTGGCGATTTAAAACCATATTATGCTTTGGTGGCATCTTTGTTCGCGAATAATACAAAATTCCAAGTAGAATATTCCAAATTATCACTAAAACAAACTTAAACACGAACAAATTTAAACTTAACACTCAACAATATACATAATAATAACAAATAATAACGATCAACTCAACGAAAACTTTTGTAACCGCCTGTACTCAAGACAGAGATAGCGACACGAACACGACACCAATGTTAACGTGTGACTGAGATACATAATTGCGTACCGAGAATTGCCGAATATGCACGAAGTTATACGACGTAAACAAAAAGGGATGTCCACTATGCGTGTCTGAGGATATTGATTAATCGATTTTTTTTTCAAATCGATTGAAATTGAATTGTGAAATATATTTATATTTAATTTTATAATAGGTTTCAAATATTCTCAATCAGTCCTTATTGTAGTGGTCGTTTATAAATAAATGATATTTAACTAAATCATGTCTTACAACCATGAAAATAAAATGTTATTAGTTTTTTTTGCTATTAAACTCGAAATCTCTTTTACTAACGACAAAATTCAATAAGTTTGTAAAGCTATTTCGTTCAGTATCTCATATAAACAAAAATCAATAAATTTCAAATCGATAAAAATCGATTGCGATATTCGTTCGAATAAAGGGATGATTGTGTTTACATAGAGTCAATCCCTAGCCTAGATCTCCGCCCCGCGCACGCCGCCTCATGCCACCATTTCGTTCCTAAAAAACGTTCGTGCGCAGCCTTCTGCGCGAAGTTCAGGCCCGCCAAGTTACGTTGGCCGTAGTGTACTTACACAATATTATATTCATTTAAACTAACTTTAAATATTAATATGATCATGCTATAGTCGTATGCGTGCTACACAAGCAAATTTTCGTAAATGTTCTCATCTCTATGTATATCTCGCTATCTTTAAATTATGTTTCATTTCGAGGAATGCCAAGGCAGGACTTATTTAATATAATTTAAACGTTTATGTTTGAAAAGTAATAGAAATTGTTTTTTTTTTAAGTTAACAACCCTACACTATATGCTAATTGGTAATACATAACTATTTCCTGAAACATTCCTCATATTATCTAACAAAATAAACAAGTCTAGATATTCCGAGAGTTCTTAGAACAAAATAAATATCATTTCTAAGACCCCATTATCATCATTACGCCCTAGTTTTCACCCTTATAGAGGGGTAAATTTATTCACTAGCTATTATTATATTCGCAAACTATTTATGTTTTAGAAACATGCTTCAGTCGAAGGTTATTTGTGTTGTTGAAGATATTTTTTCAGATATACATTATTTTCTAGAAAGATCGATTTTAACAGCGCCTTTTTAGCGCTTAGTAGTATGACTGCCACTTGCTTAAAATATCACCTATATTTCTATAGGGTTGCCATCTGCTTAAAATATATGCTATAATTATAATAAATTCTTTATTTTTGCCTTCACAACTTAGTAGTTACAATTGTATTGACTTAGTAGCATATTCGTTGTGAAACACTATTGGATAGGATTTTCATCTGCTTAAAATAATAACTATGATGAACTATGATTATATATGTTACACAGAAACAAAGGATGGTATAATAGTTACATAATTAGCCGAGAATTATACAGTACGTTCCCGGACATCCTTTAAACTGGGGATAACCCCGGAAAACTTAGCCGGATGGAAACCCTCGCTCCTTTGAAAGGTATTTAGGAAGATTGCAGATCAACGGGACCCGCTATCGAATTACGAAATTATGAATTACTAGATATTATATTGAACCCACGGGTAAAATCAAGTATCATCACTACATAGTATAAATCATCGCTTTCTCTGTCCCTATGTCTTATGTATGCTTAAATCTTTAAAACTACGAAACGGATTTTGATGCGGTTTATTTTAATATTTAGAGTGATTCAAGGTTTTAGTTAATAATTTATTAGGTTTTAGAGGAAAGCTAGTTTCTTATAACTCACATGTTATTCTGATACACCGGTACCTATATTACTGTAAAGATGTCAGACAGGAATTGATCAATCAAAGATTTCAGTGATATCTAATGGTTTGGAAAGAATAAAAAAATATTATATCGTAATAAAGTATTTTTTTCGCATCATTTAAACATAACACGAAACTTTATCCTTGCTGATTTAGGTGTTAACTTAATTTACAATAGAAAATCACAGACGTCAACATTAACAACATAATCTTACATAACCTTCATCATAATCTGAAGATTATCACGTTCTTATCCAAAGAAAACGTATCCACGTTGTAATTACGAAATTATTTATTCCTTTTTGAGATACGAAATCCTGTAAGCAAAGGAAACCTTTACTCTAAAACTTTAATAAACAGCTTGCGGTATTTGAGATACAATATACATTTAAGGAATGTGTTTATAATGTGAATTTTAAGAGTATTTGTAAGTAATGAGTAAATATCTCGTCGACGTAAACTAAAAAATTTCGGTGTTTTCTTTTTTTGGTCAGAATTAACATAATATAATGTTTTAAACGTTATTTAGATTCATGTAATAACTACTATCTATTGTAATTTTTAACCGTTTGGTTATTAGGTCTTTAAATGTTTTCCATCTATTCATTGCTACATTTATGCGAAATGGTTAGTCAAATTTCGACTGGACTCTTACACGCTGTAAACCAAACCCAAACAATAAACAAAACGAACCCAAATAAATAAACAAACACACTTTCAAATTAGAAAAAATGTGGAAAAGGTATACCCATGATTTTCATTATCACTTAAGATATATACGCTGGTTGTTAGACACTATACCGATAGAAGCACACTTGTGTAAGCCAAAACTCCTTCAGTTTACAACTTGAACAGTTCTTATAGACGCTGAAAGTTAGTAGTTTTATGTCGCGATAAACGCTTTTAATGCGTCATCGAGTCCCCGAGGAACTTAAGTCGCAATAATTCTAACATTTTCACCAACACGTACGTTCTAACGTATATTATATCTTCTTATATATAAAAATGAATCGCAAAATGTCTTGGTAAGCGCATAACTCGAGAACGGCTGAACCGATTTCGATAATTCTTTTTTTATATACATATAATAATCCTTGAAGTACGAGGATGGTTGTTATGTAGAGAAAACGAAAACATGTACCACGGGCGAAGCCGGGGCGGACCGCTAGTTATATACTAAATATTTATTTACGTACATTACGGTAATTTTTAGTTTATTTACTGACTAGCTGTGCCCCGCGGTTTAACCTGCACTGCTCCTAAATGGTCCTATTCAACAATTCCTAAATGGTCTTAGCGTAATGATAGCCTATAAGACTTCCTCGATAAATAGGCTATATAAAAATGGAATAATTTTTACAATTCAGACCCGTAGGATGAACTGAAGATGAGTCCGTCTATGTGTCTATGTACGCTGCATTATCATCAAAATATTTTTTTTAAGATATTGCATAGCTTCTATCGCGGGCTTTGAGCGCGGGGACCGAATCCAGAAATTCCGTAACGAAAAAACCTCACGCTCCCCACTCCGACGGGCTCGGAGGTGTGGCTTGAAGGCATGCTATGCAATAGCTTTACCGCGGTAGTCCCCGAGTGCCACACATCTTTTTTTATAACTTGACCATTAAATAACGAAATCTTATAAAATATCTGTAAGCAAATAAACTTCCATTCAATTACCAGGATAGCAGAAGACAAAGAAAAGGCAATATTCATTCTGGTAAATAAACGAACCGAAGCTTAAATATGGACAATTTATAAAAATTATGCAGGAGAAAATAATGGCCGCTCCACGACAATGCTATAATTTCAACGTATTTTTGAAATGTTACGGAATAAGTGGAAAACTTGGGTTTATAGAAAAGTTTCATTAGTATAATCGATAGATAGTAATGTTTTACTGCAGTTTGTTGAAAATACAGATTTATTTTATCTTACAAAAATGTATACAGAAACTGTGTGACAAAATTTGTAGGTACTCTTGGACGTAAAGTCGTAAACAAATTCATATTATGGTTTTATTTCGCATTAAAAAATAAAGTTTGCTCAA
>CAJQZN010039004.1:2416-25900 GCA_907164685.1 Colias eurytheme | reverse complement strand
ATATTAGCATTTCCTCTTAAAAATTCGTTAACTACATTTTCATATATTAAACATAAAATTTTTAAAACAACTTTAAATTTACAGAATGTTTAATGTTTTATTAATAAGAGTTAATATATTTGTATGATAGTATGTAGGTATATGAGGAAAACTCGTTTCTAAGTAGTGCGGTCAATATAGACATTTGCTCTTCTTTGTTGGCTTAATTTGACCGAGGTATAGAATGTGATTATATTAACATATTATTATCACGTTTTATCAAAAAATAAAATCACAATGTCTCAAAAATTGTTTTATTAAAACCTCTCCTCCAAATACAAATGGTTCGTCAAAATTAATGGCCACATTATTAGCCCGGTTTACACGCACACTCTTTACCATAGAGTACCTACCTAACTTATATTTGTATAACGTAGTATATTATTATTAGTCTGTGCTTATATAATATATATTGCTCTTTACCGCGTGATTGAGTGCGCGGGATTGAACGCGGGAAAGAACGCGCGCGCAATCGCGAGGGATTGTTTTGTCACGTTTTTTTATGCACTTATTCTTTCGCGCGCGATTATTATTGCGTTTTTGAGGAAAGAGGAAAGATTGTGCGTGTAAACGATAATCGCGCGCGATTGAACGAAGGAAAGCGTAGCGCGTTGGAGTGTGTGCGGAGTGGACGCGCAATCTCGTTCTCTCTGTCATCGTTTAAATGCTCGCTCTTTCCCGCGTGAAAGCCGAATCGCGCGTGAAAGAGCGTGCGTGTAAACCGGGCTAATAGCTAATTAACCACACTTTGACGTGCCATTTAAGCTAAGAGAATAAGGTTCACTTATCTCTTTTTCGTTCACGATAGTTGTACCCAGTTGTACCTATCATACCATCTAACTTGCACGTCTAAATCAAGTGTATATTCTTGGTGTATTCACGTGTCGATAAGGAAATCAACTAAGAATAAGAATTCTGCCTCAGTATATATTATGCTCTGTGTTAATTATGATGATAGAATTTGGAGTGCGTTGTTTGATCCTGATAATATATTTCTCTTTTTATACTTATTTAACTTGTCCCATTAGTAAAAAATAAATCCATATGCATATGTACTTTGCAAACGCACATTCTCAAGTGCTTATAGCCATAGAGTACATTATTACAATCATGAGCCGCAAGCATTTCTATATTGTGCGAATGTTTGCAGTTTGCACCACGTTTGCACGCAAGTCAGTGCTACAGTGACCACTGGACAGTGGACAGTGGACACATAGTTACTATACTCTTTGGTGTACCCGGCGCGGCGCGCAGCGGCAGGTTGATGTAGGTTGTGTAATGTGTCTTTAATGTTTAGCTTGACCAAAGCTTGACTCAAGCCCGTATTACACAGACTAAAAGTTTTTTTGTTGTTGTTTTTTTAGTACCGTATTCCGAGACCGTATTAGTGTATAATCTATGCTCAAGCCGCAGGATCGTGTTGGACTTTAACTTATTATAGAAATTTATTTGCACTGAATCTTACCGTTAAGATTATCTTAATAAGACGTTTAATAGAGTAAACGTTATTATTTGATTATAATTAAATAATTATAAAACATTAACTGTATACAAGGGAAAAAATTATGCTTTTAAAATTACAAGAATAATACTGGCAACACTGATCCATATTCCATCATCCACCGGATTTCGCCATTTTTATCGTACAGTGAAAGGAGATTTATATATTTTGTCAGGCTGGAGGACGAAGAATATTTTGTGAAAAGTGTGTCATTATATTTCATTTTTTGTAGTGAGAACGATTTTTGAGAAACATCTTAGTATAATAGTGTGGTTTTGTTTATTACTAACGTTTGTATGTAGTGCTACTTCCCTTTCGTACGACTGCTCATTGGTGTGTCGCTAAGCTAATTCAATGGCTATGATAATGAAATTTTAATCTGTCGGGTCACTTTACGTGCTCCGTGAAAAATAAAAAGAAGAAAAGGAGGACGCGGTAGAGATGAGCAGGCCTCAAGGCGGACGCATCCAAGTCCCTGATGACCTTAGAGAAATCCTATTGGAATTTACTATAAGTTACCTGTTGGAGCAGCCAGGAGATGTTATCAACTATGCGGTCGAATTCTTCACTAGGTTACAAAACAACCGGACCACAACCATAGTTCGTGGCCCGTCAGCGGGCACACCCGATGAGTCCATTATTTCAGACGAAGAAGGTATCGCATTATATTATAAACCTACACTTATATTATCATATTTAAAAAAAAGTCGGTGTTAATGGATGATTTTAAGTTCTAGATAAATTTTAATCTGCAGGCGATTTTTTACAAATGATCTCAAATTAGTTCCATATTTTTTAAATCCATGTAAATAACCAAAAAAATTAGTATAGATAATTTAGAGCAAACCCTGCCAATATGGCTTACCCATAGAAAAATATTGGGGTTGACTTTAGAAACGTGCGGCACGAATTTCGGCGCGATTTTAATTTTTATCGATCGATATTGATGCCCCGAAACATACATTAGCGGCTTTTCGTGCGGAAACGTGTAATTACAGAGAAATCTTTTTTTTAATTTTTGAGATTATGTTCAAAATTGTTTGAGTTACATTGACAAAACTACAAGAACTGTGTTTGAAAGAGATAACAAATGTCTTAATGTACATATTAAAAACCATAGTTTATTCAAAAGCATGTTGCTGAGGGGACAACAATTCATACGGGTTATTGGCGAGCATATGATTGTTTGGGGCAATATGGGTATGTTCATAAAAAAGTTAATCACTCAGACCCAGACAACCCTTTTGTTGCCTCTGACCCATTTGAGTCCCAGTGGCATGTTGTAAAAAGATTTTTTAAAAAAGATAACTACATATAACCACCCAGCAAACTTCGGTGATAATATTATAGAATATGTGGAGACGATGGGTAGAAAAAAATAAAATGGATCCATTCATTGCCATTGTAAATTGTATCAAACATGTATACAAGATTTGAATAAATAATTATTAAAAAAAATGTTTTTATTGTATGTATATTGCACACAAATTGTTAATCACGGAAACGAATCTGTCCACCCCGATTCCACGTGGTACTTGTCTGTCATACACTAGAGTGTATTAAAAAAGTCGGAGGCGCGGAGGAGCGTGGCGCCCGCGTGTGCTGAGGAGCAGGCAGAGTCAAGCGAGCCGGAGTGGCTGAGGCTGGTCGCCAAAGGCGACCAAAAAGCCGAAGCTACGAAGGCGAGTGAAGACTCCTGCCTGCAACAAGGTACACGGGGGCAAGCGCCACGTTCTGCAGCGCCGGAGCAGTCAAGAAAGCCCATAATCTTCGTTATATTTCTAACTACATCACTACATAGTATAAAACAAAGTCACTTTCTCAACCCCTATGTCCCTTTGTATGCTTAAATCTTTCAAACTACGCAACGGATTTTGATGCGGTTTTTTTTAATAGATAGAGTGATTCAAGAGGAAGGTTTTAGTATATATTTTATTAGGTTTAAGTCAAAGCGGGCGAAGCCGCGGGCGGTAAGCTAGTATAAATATAATCTCAAAAAAAATTAAAAAAAAATAGAAGGGGGGGTTTCCTCACCCCCCCACTTTATAGGGGGTCTCCCCTTACCTCCCCCCTCCCTTTCCCTCCCCTCCCCCCCCTTAATTCGTGCCGCAAATTTCTAAAGAAATACCAAATATTGTGTTTTGTAAAATGGTATGTTATATCAACAAATATTAATTTTGTATCTTGTGCTGAATAGTAAACTAATATACTGATCAAATTTTGTCAAGAGAGTAAATTTTTTAGAATGTCACAGTTTTAGCTTGATCATTCTTTAACTTATCCCTTTACCACTTCAATAGGAAAACTGTATCAAGAGCAATTAGTATTTAAGTCATTCAATATTTCAGCACCTTAGTAAAGTGTGTCTGTCAGCAACTAGAAGTGTTGAAGAACTTGACATTAAAATCAATGAAAAACAACAGTTAGGCATTCTGCTTTGGATTTTGGATTTTTTTGGATTTTTTGGATTCTGTTTTGGATTCATATTTAAGCTGTACCTATTTATTTATGTCAATAAAGTTATTATTATTATGTGTATCTCATCCATAATACTCGGGTACCATCATAAGGAAGGTACCCGGTCCTTTGGAAGGCTTACGTGGGGACACGGATCCAACACGCAGAGGCCCTTTCGAGAACTTTACTGTGTTGTGGGACACCAGCCGCAGCCTGCCCATGACTGCACTATAGAGATACAGTCCTAGGCAGTCCGCGGCCGATGTAGGACTATTTCGAGTAATGGAAATCAAAATAAACTGGGCTATGGAGTGGGATGTTAAATGGGCCGGTATTTGGGAACTATTGGAAACTATGGCACCTGCCTTTCTACTAAAAGAAAGTAAAAATATGTTGGCAGGTGGTGACTCGCCCTCTCACTGTATGGGCCCCCGAAATGAGTCGCTGCAATAGTGCGACAAGGGGGCAACATATTGTGAGCAGCTAAGGGTGGAGAGGCGTCCCTGGACTTTAAACTACGATCACGCGCTCCCTGAGGGTCCAGCATCACGTGCCCACTCGCCACTTACGCTTCGCATCCACCCTTCGAGCTAAAAGCTCTCGCGACTCCACTCTGGCCGGCCGGCTAAGGCAAGCCAGAGGTGGGGGTCCTGTCCTCGTCAGGCTTCACTCCGACCGGCCGGTGAAGGCGAGCCGGAGATGAAGACAGGGGCCTCCCCCGGGAGCACTCGGTTCCCGCGGGGTCGCTACTCCCCGACACCCCGCCACAAGGTGTCCTGCGGGTTGACTGATTGCACGGGTGGAATATCTATTATCACGTAAACAATAGATATCCCAACCGTGGGCGATGGGGTCGTCACATCCCTACGCCCTTATTATTATTATTATTATCTGCCACTTGTATTCATGCTCTCTGTGAAAAAACTCAATGAAATATCACTGTAATTCTATGTTTAATAGTTCTTAAAGATTACAACATATAAATTAATAAAATGAGTATTCTGCGAGAACAACCATTAAATGTAATTGAGAAAATTAGCCTCTTACGCATTACAAGTAACTCATAAACTGTTTAGATACCTGGCGATGTGCCATAGCCATTTCATTCAACAATATGTTATGATTTATAATTATTTTAGTTTCACATTCTCTAGTTGCTACTGTAATTATATAATTTTCATGAGATTTATGTTGGTAAATTATAAATATACTTAGATAAATATAATTTGTGACTATAATATTCCCTAAATAAATTACTTTTTACAATATTTTATTATTGAAATTGTAAAACTAATGTTATTTCTTTACTTTTATTTAATTTCATTTTGTATTTTAAGATAATAAACTAAATTATTTTAACCATCTGAGAAAAGTATCTCAATCATTCTAGTAATTTACAGGCTATTTCTTTTTTATTCAAGTTGAATACAAATATTACAGTCCTTTTAGGCCAAGCGCGCACCACGATTTTAATTTATGCGACACGATTTCAAAATCGCGCTGTAGAAAATCGCAGAGAGTACGGTGCGCGCACAGCGATAATTTAATAGTGATCATTACTCACTTTCATCGTGGATTTCGTACAAGTTGCTTGTCTTTATTTACTACTTCGGAGGATAAGAAGAAAAAAAAAGAAAATTCGTCAATTTTAGACTCATCCTTTTACAGCAGATAAAATTGTCAAAGGTTTCTTTTATCAGAAATACAATGAACTTCCATGTATGGTATATATTTCTGATATGGATGTATCCCAAAAAATTCTTTGGCTATTATAGAATGAAAATTCCGCCAAAAGGCCACCCTTTGTGCTTTTTTATTTTTTTTTTATTATTGTAACCTTTATGTATATTTTGTTTCTTGCATAATAAAGTGTTAAATAAATAAATAAATTCAAACTTTTGACAGATTACTGAGTTTATGTTTACCAAACAATACCTATAACACTATGATGTTTACTGTTGGACAGACGAAACACAAGTGAAGTGCCGGCCGGGCCCGAGTGTGCGATTTTATGATCGCAGTGCGCGCGGTATGATACAATTTCATATTCTGCATTTCATTTTCGCGACAATCGCGTCGCGAGCAGTCGCAGCAAAATGTGACAAATCACAATTTTAAAATCGCTGCGATTATTTATTCGCATGTGCGCGCATTGTCATAGTAACTCATACGTTGTATTTCTGCGATAAAATAATCACGCTGCATAAAGTCGTGGTGCGTGCTAGCTCTTAGAAAAAATTCAAGTCCATTTTGAAAATCGCTTAGTAATATGTTATCTAAAATCTATGGCTCTTTAACTTAAGAAACTAAACTCAAGTGTTTTAGAGACAAATCTGACCCATTTTTATTAAGCAGATATTATATTATGTTAAAAAAATGGAAATAGAGGTTCCTTGTTTTAATGTAATGAAAAATTCAAATTTGAAATTATATTGTTAAAGGTAAATAAAACAATAACAATGTATTTCATAGCTTTCAACTCTCACATAGATCTCTTTCAAGCATCTAAAAATATCTTATAGTAAAATTCATCATATCCATAAATCTTAGGTGTTGCCAAGTTAAACAGATATTTAGAGCAAAAATTTTAATGTTTACAGTACACTGATCTAATTTGTGTGTTTGTTTTTAACCCTTTGAAGTTTTGTGAGCTCAAAGGCCTGGCTTGTTTCATAGTATATGTTTTGCTTATGAAGAGATTTTTAGGGTTCCGTAGCCAAAATGGCAAAAACGGAACCCTTATAGTTTCGTCATGTCCGTCTGTCCGTCTGTCCGTCTGTCCGTCTGTCACAGCCGATTTACTCGGAAACTATAAGTACTACAGTGATGAAATTTGATGGGAATATGTGTTGTATGAACCGCTACAAAAATATGACACTAAATAGTAAAAAAAAGAATTGGGGGTGGGGCCCCCCATACATGTAACTGAGGGATGAAATTTTTTTTTTCGATGTACATACCCGTGTGGGGTATCAATGGAAAGGTCTTTTAAAATGATATAAAGTTTTCTAAAAAACATTTTTCTTAAAGTGAACGGTTTTTGAGATATCAGCTCTCAAAGTCGTAAAAAGTATGTCCCCCCCCCTCTATTTTTATAACTACGGGGTATAAAATTCTAAAAAAAATAGAGGTGATGCATGCTAATTAACTCTTTCAACGATTTTTGGTTTGATCAAAGTATCTCTTATAGTTTTTGAGATAGGTTGATTTAACTGTAATTTATTATATTTGCTGCTACGGAACCCTTTGTGCGCGAGCCCGACTCGCACTTGGCCGGTTTTATTTTCTATTGTGATAATCTGTTTTGGATTTGTATGATTAAATTGACTGCTTCACAAAAAGAGGTTCCCCACAATACATTCCTAGTAAGATCTAAATTATATTAAAATATCTATCTTCAAGAGTTCCATTATATTACCTTTTTTATTTAATTCTTTGAAAGTTAATTAAAACATTTTTAACTAGAACACATATGGATAAAGAAAAAGTAGTCTCCATATGGACACATGTCATATTATTAGTATTAGAAATTGTTGCTACATTCTAGTTATATGATTGAATTTAATCTTGGCTTAGATTTATTGACTAGAACCAGTCTTTATGCAATACTGGCCATTAAAGTAGATAACGCCTTTAACGGCTTTTTGTCACTCAAGAGTAAGCTTAGGTTATAAGAAAGTGTAGTACAGTGATAAGGGAAGGCTCAACTGGTCACTACACCATTACATCATGCTACGCTATCTCTTAATCACCATCTGTGTTATTCACCTGCACACTTCTCAAGGCCAAGGTTTTCTAGTTTTGCCATTTTAATATTCCATACTAATTTCTGTCATCAATCGTAATGTTGTAGACCTTTTCGTATTTGGAATAATTTGTTTCTTTATTCATTCCAATTTGTCAGCCAAGTTCATCGGCTAGAATAATTGTGCGAGTTTATTGCCATTTCTAAAAATAATTACTTCACATTTGTGCGAGTTATTTTGGATTTGTTTGTATAAGCTGCGTCAATAAAGGTGGATTTTAAATTACGATTTAAAACGGTCTCGCTTCTAATTGATGTGTTGAGAGTTTCCATTGCTTTGATTGTTATTGACGCGGTTTATAATGTGTCGTGCGTGTTGTAGAGCCGCCGGTGGCGCGCTTCAACAACCGCCGCAAGTCCGTGTTCGCGGAGACCTATGATCCCGAAGAGGATGACTCCGACGAGGGCGCTCCAGCTGTCTTCCCCAAGTCGGACGCTCAGAGGGCGCGTCTCGCTGAAGCGGTGCGAGGCATATTGCTGTTCCGCTCTCTTGATGCTCAGCAGATGCAACAGGTAAATATTTTATTTATATTTATTTATTAATACTTTATTGCACTTAAAGATAACAAAACAAGAAATACAAACACTTAAATATAACTTACACTAAGTACAATTGACGGTCTTATCGCTCAGAGCGATTTCTTCCAGACAACCATTGGTACAATAGAGGAATAAATACCAAAATACATAACCTTTATTGATTACAGACTTAATAATGCAACAATAGGTACACACATTTTTCCCTAAACAAAAGGACGAGTACGATCTTATGTTGACACTTGAGACATTCTATGAATCGATATAAATCAAAATTCATGCACGCGTAAACAATATTATTTTTCTAAGAACCACTCACTTGCATGTGTTTTAACTTTTTCCTAAAACTTAAAAGTACCAATGGTTATAACTAATAGAGGATTCACAGAAAAATGACACTTCAACAGCGCGTGTATGTGATAAGAAAAACAATAATAAGGAAGTCTGCTTTTAGGATTGACAGATACTTGAACCTTTTACCTGTATTACATTAACAGATTGATACATAATACAATAACGTAAGACGTTTTTCCGTCTATAAATCATCTTATTCCGCATAAACCACTAGAAATCGTATTATATTACTAGTAGTATTTTATTATTAAAAAGCACCGGAAATTATGAAAGCGAATATAAAGGAAATAAGCTAATCATATCTGCTCGAGCGTCCTAGTTACTCTCTAGTAGACGTAAAACGGATATGGCAAGCGAAAATGAACTTCATGTACACTTCGATAAGATAAATAATTAATTATTATCAACCATTCGTTCTTAGGTTACTTGCCGTATTGATCTTGGTCCACCGCTACTCAAACTTGGTTTAGTGATTAGCACCCAGACATTATATCGGAGAGCTACTGAGTTCTCTAAACTATACTTACCTTTAAGGACACTTGAGTTTTGAATGTTCATCATTTTAATTTAAAGTTTAAACGATAAATAATCTTCTAAACGTATTACGTAATGTTAACTAAGTGATCACTAGAGTCTAGAAATTACTATATTTGGAAGGGAGTAGACCAGACCGACTAAACATGTATTTTTTTTTTGTCCACTAAAAAAGTTTATTTATAAAATACTTGGTTTTTGCGGAAGCCTGACTATGTAACATGCATGTAGATTACAATTTTCCGAGACTGCAATTTTTTAATTCGATTTTAGCACTTCAGACTTTTGCAAAAAATTCAATAAAAAGTTGATAGAATTTTGACGAAGATAATATTACAGTTATCGCGAAGTCTACTTAGACTTTAGATAGAGGTGTGCTTTGCTGTTAATCCTGAAAAGATCACTAAATAGAACATACAGACCCTACCTAATTAAAATCGCTCTTACTACATCGTATATAATTTTACGATCAATCCAGCTATTAATATGTGGGCTCTATAGGTGTTGGACGCCATGTTCGAAAAGCGCTCGGAGCCGGGCGAGTACGTCATCCGCCAGGGCGACGACGGCGATAACTTCTATGTGATCGAGAATGGAGTTTTCGACGTGCTAGTCACCGGCGATGATGGGGTTGAGAAGGTAATTTAGACTAGATTTTAATGGTATTTTTTTACCGTTTCTTTTAGAAGATATATATTTTTAAGGGGAACATTTGTGATATTCCTTAAATTAAAATTAACTTGATATACTCAAACGAAAATACTTGATATATATACTATAACTGAAACTTCGATTATAAAAAAACATGCTGAAGTTTAGATAACAGAAAAACCTTGGTCTTGGAGATTTTTTCCTTACTTTCAAAAAATCACATTGTAGTGTACCATCGGATATACCATGTGTACATATGTACCTACCACATGTACTTTAAAATAATTTCAGTGTTGTAATAAAGTTAGTAAGCTTAAACAAAGCATCTTAAATGAACTATGCCCTTATCAACGCAAGTTCAAAAGCTAAATGGTCTTTGTAAAGACTTCACCTAAAGGTATTAACACGTCACGCCAAGCTCCTAACCTCAATTAAGTGCTGGGAGCAAAGGAACTATATCGATGTTCAATTTCTGTAATGCAACGAACAAACACTTTAATTACCTAAGTTGTGATCATCGGAAGCCTGTTATAAGCATTTTTCAATTACAAACCTCTTTCAATGTCAACTTTGCATCGGTCTAATTCAAATCAATGTAAAAATAGAGGAGTTCAATTAGCGTCTGCATTATTCCCATCCGCACTCGACTGTGATCGGTGCACATGTACAAGGCCAGGCGCAAACCATGGCCCAGTTATTCTAGCTTATTCGAAAATTTCTAAGAACTTTTCCAAAGTTACCCCGTTTCAAGGAGAATGTTCCTATTTTCTGGTTGTGTTTTCATATCTCTATGTGCGTGGAATATTGCATAGAACTTAATGCACGCTACACTTTTAAATTTTTTAAATATTTTTTTTTTGTGCACTTATGTGCAAATAAACCAAAATTAATCTCAAACTGAACAGATGATAACAACGATGGAATCGCTATGCTCCACCTTT
This sequence comes from Colias eurytheme, assembly GCA_907164685.1. NCBI lineage: Eukaryota > Metazoa > Arthropoda > Insecta > Lepidoptera > Pieridae > Colias > Colias eurytheme. The sequence continues at coordinate 15,081 of CAJQZN010039004.1, read as the reverse complement.
AATCAGACGTCTAAAAAAGTTACTTATAACAGTGCTTATTCTCCAAGCTAAGTTATTTTGAGACCTTTACCTTTTCTTGAACCTCTTCCTAAGGGATCAGTCTGTGGAGGCATCCATATGACATATCTTAGAGATTATATTTCATCTATTTCATCTATATGGCATATATTATAGCTATTTAACCCACTCTAAAGGTGGTGCACACATACGAAGGCTCCGGGTCGTTCGGCGAACTGGCGCTCATGTACAACATGCCCCGCGCGGCCTCAGTGCGGGCCCAGAGCCCCGGAGCCCTGTGGGCCATGGACCGCCACACGTTCCGCAGGATCCTGCTCAAGAGCGCCTTCAAGAAGCGCAAGCTGTACGAGGAGCTGCTGGACAAGGTGCCGATGTTGAAGGCACTGCAGGTGAGAACAAATAATATGGATCGGTGTTACTCTTTCAGCTGGTTGGGTTATATTGGAAGGCTAGTATGGAATATAAAATATGGGTCGGGCGGATTTTGTAAATTGAACGCGCGAGTGCGTGTGTTGACGTGTAAAGTGCGTAATTCATTACTTTGTTCTGCTGAATTTTTTTATACGTGTTTTTTAAAATACCGGAGGCTTTACTGAAATTTATGGCTGTGTAGTTTTTTTACCTGCTTTTTACTTTATTTGAATTTGTGTTTTCACTTGCATTTCTTAGCACATGAAATTCAATTCGAATCGTTTTAGAGTTCTTAAATTAACCTTTTGTACTATTATCAATTCAGACAGCCCAGATTATTCTTTAAAAGTTATTTATAACGACGCAATATAACGTTAAGGAAATTTTTTCCAAGTTATTGATAAAGATAATCTAGTCCTTGTGGCGATATTCCAAATCGAGACTATTGTTACAGGCACAATAAGAATACTAACAGCTGTTATTGTAACATAGTATATTATGTATTCTGGGTCAATGCAAAACTGTCTAGTCGGTACCTACACGTTTTAAACGTGTGCATTCGTAATCCTTCAAGATATATACTCGGATACGTATGGATGAATAAAATATAAAATTTCTTGCTTAGAGATCGGTCTTAATAAGAGTTAAGACCGATCTCTAAAGATATATTAAGATAAATAGCAGAGTTCTTTATTACTACTATTTTATCTTAATTATAGAATTACTTTTAACCCATTGAGCCCCGAACGGCCCCATCTGTGATTCCGGGGCCTGAGTTATTAAACCTTACACAATTAACAAAAAAATTGGAATCGCCCGCTTCCCGTAACGTTTGAATGAATTAAAAATATTTATAATTGGATGCGCAAATTGAGGCGAAATGAGGGAAGCGTTTTATACCTATATAATATTTCCTTGTAATTTCACCCAAATGCCAGTAAAAGTTCATTTTACTCCTGTTATTTACGGCATTTAAATCTCGCCATGATACGATTCAACTTTGAACTTTATCCACAATGTTACGTCGATAAATTGGTAGTATGTAGTAAATAGTAAAACGTAGTAAAGGGTGTTAAAATCTATTCATGAAACTGATAGTGTGTTAATTAGATTGCCTCAAAAAACAGATTTTTAATTTTTAACCAACTTTTCGGAAAACTATGCTTCGCAACTCATTACATTTTTTATATCTGACCCTGTAACATACATACGGTTTCCTTTTCCCCTAGAGAATTTTCCACCACATGTTTTCATGTCTGTAATCAAACTTTAGGCATACATTTAAAGCGCTAAATTATAGGATAGAATTTACATCGAAATAATACTTCAGATCAGTATATTTAATAAGGATAATCATAAAACGAACTAGATACAAAAAGCTGTAAAAATATTATTGTTAGCCGCAGGGAATGTGGTCCCTTTCATTACGTAATGCATCCGTTGTATTGCGTGCAGAATAATTATGTGTGATATTAAAATATGTCTGTATATCTTTTGATTAACTTCAAAGTTTTTAACAAATAATATAATAATTATATGGCTCATAATATTCTGAATACGAGCTCAACTGAAAACAATAGAAAACGCAACACAGTGCGTGAAGTTAGTTGACTTGGGGCCGATTTTTCAATGCTTGGATAAAACTTATCCGTCCAATAAAGTATTACACGATAATATTAAAATGTCACGTAAACTGCCAAATACGGGCAATTAGAATACGTTTTTAAAATGGTAGTTTTATACATTATGCGACGAATAAGTTTTAACCTAGGATTGAAAAATCAGCCCTTGAAAATCTAAACAATGAAATATAGTTCGTTATATTATTATGCCTACGACATGATATTATTATGTCAAGAATCATTTGATTGTTTTCCTGTTATTGTCGGGTAATATGCCTTATTTTCAAAGAAGTTACACTAAAAACTACTAAATTACCCGCATTAACAGGCCATTTCATAAATCAAGACACTAAAGATAATCACCCGAACGATCTATAAAAATCAATTTGCGCGGGTATTTCAGTTAACATCTTCCTAAAAATTGGGTAAACATGGCGTCGTTAACACGATTCTGAAACTTTTTCATTGGTTTTACGTCACTGCTTCGAAGCACGGCACGTCTGGCCGATTGACGTAACCAACGCCTATGACGTTATTGTGTAAGAGTTTTAATTTTTAATACCTTTGATATACATAATACTTGATTATCTTGAAGTATTATATTGCTAAGTAGCCCGATAGCGGATTAGAAATTTAAGTAACGCAAAAAATCAAAGTACATTCAGCTATGTGACGCGATTATACTTAAATTGATTGATTTATACAAAGATATGTATTATTCATTATTTCTATAGTATAGTTTTCATAAGTTTCTAATATACCTACCTACATATTTTGTTGTGGCTTTATGTTACTCTTTCGAAGAATTTTGAACCTTGCCATAACATGACATTGTTTTAGTAATTACCTACATTAACATTCATAGTTTCAAAATATCTATAAAACCTAACACAAAAACAAAAACGCTTGTTCTAAAATCCCTTCCCCGTAAAAACTTAACCGTTTGAAGTATTTTGCATACAAATTTAAAAGTATAATTTACAAGCGCTCGCAACACTAACATCGGGATAAACATGAGTATTTTTAAACGTTCCATCTACGAGGCTCGCTAGATACGCCAACTAATCAATATCTTGTCAACATCTGCATCGCATACTGGTTGACCGTGTGTTCTAAACTATGCGATATGGTAAACGTGAATGTACGGTTTTGTTTAGATACTTTGGCAATCAGATATATCTATCTTTCTTACTACAAAACTTACTTGACTAAAAGAAACATTTCGTCTGTACCTAATTTCGATTTCAATTATATATGTGTATAATATTCTTCTGATCTTTTGTCCCATAAATAAAAATATATTTTCTAAGGAACAGCTATATCATTGTTCATATTACTTATGATGTTTTTCCTTAGCATTCTTGTCCCGACTTAGTATAAAGCAATAAACACACAGCTACAAAGCCTTTTTAATACTCTTGAACCTTTTCCAAGTATGATTTTCCTACACAAAATTGAGCATTAGAACGATCAATCTGTACGCGGTACATATTAATATGTCAAGGCCGTGAACCCACCACAATTCAATACAGCGTTATGAAATAACTGAAATTCCGCTTACAGCAAAATGTATTGAATGCGTTTTCCAAATTAATACCACAGCCCGAAAACAATCGGCGGCTTTTCAAACCAGTAATGAATAAACGAACAAAAAGGATCTCGTTTCGTTGAATGTATTGACAAGCCTTAATTAAAGGAATTGTGTTAACATATTTTCTGCTCTTTTCTTTTTTTTAATCACTACCTAATCATTCTTAGTTATTAGACTTTGCTCCTTATCTATCAATACCTAAACTTTGATGTTTCTTCATTTAATGATTTCAAATGTTTCTTAATCAATAGACACTGCAACACATTCGAACTATTCGTGCAACACATTCGAACTATTCACAGTAGACAGTAGCGCCTCGAAGTTTGGTAGCGAAGTTAAAATTCCGACCGCATGTGTTTATACGTGAGACAACTTATTATTTATGTACTCAGCTCGCGGTTTCGAGGTGAAACCCAAAACGATACCAGCAGATGTGGCGACACTTAAATATTTACTTCTTGTCTTCATATACATTTTTATAAAGAAATGTATATTCGTATCTAAGAAGACTAGAAATGCCAATTTTTATTTCAGGAAGGAAGTCGTAATCGTAGATGTTCACATAAAAATTATTTATTTTGATTATCACGTTTAAAATAAAAAGAAACCTGGTAACATTTAAATGACAGACACTTTAAAGGTTAAAGGTTTGCGATATTCCGGACCTAATTAATTCTTTGACCTGCATAATTTTTTTCAGTTCCTTCCGCCAATCGCATCCTGAGCGTTTACGTTTATATGTCACTAGTCTCCCAACCCAACTGAGTTTGGTTCATTTAGGTAAAAATCTTCTTTTGTAAGTTGAGAAAATTATTTCAGGAACATTTTACACAGCTATGATACTCTTAGCTATATCAGTATGAAGACATTTAATATCTTTTGTCTTCATAAATGATAAAAAAGCCTTTCTTCACCAATTCAAAATAAGAATATTTCAAATTCAAATTATTTCAATAATTCAAATTAGAATAATAATTACGTTAAACATTTATTAAGCTTAAACACGAAGAACTGAAAACGTAACACGTTATGGATTATCACACATAATTAACACACCCTACAATTAAAACATAGCCGTCTACTGACCTATTTTCTATAGCAAACCGCTTCTAATAAATATATTATATAAAGGGGTAGTTTTCTGATGTCTCGTTGAGCACGACTGAAGTTGTACGGCATCAGTTGGCACGCATGAGCGGGCGCAAAGCTTCCGAAAATTATCTCGGTTCAATGCACTTTATGTGTATGTATACTGCGCTCTTGACGACTTTGTTACAGTTCTCGATTCCATTGCGTCAACCCCTATTTGTATAATAAACAGTTTAATAATACACAAGTAATAAATGAACTGTACAATGGACAAATCTATGAGGGTTTGAAATAGCCCGAATTTTCTTGGAAGTATGTTACGATAAATTATTTGCGTATATTTTTTGATCTCTTCATATTTATGAAGTAAATAAGAACAATTTAGGAATTTCCAGCTATTTCTACAGCTTAGATCTAGTTTTAATATCAAGACCAAGTCATTGGAGTTAATCGCATTTCTAATGTACACATATCCGATAATAAATTTAGAGCTGAGATTTAGTATTATGTCCTATGGAATTCTACTATGGGGCAGGGCAGCAGATATAGAAACTATATTTATCTTACAGAAAAGAGCCATTCGCTCTATATATAATTTACGTGCTCGGGACTCACTAAGAGATCTCTTTAAGAATACTGGTATCCTTACTGTACCATCACAGTATATATTTAATAATATTTTGCATGTACACAAAAATGCCGACGTACACACAAGAGTAGGAGATAGACACTGTTATGGCACAAGGAACAGAAATAGAATTGAAATGCCATTTTTCCGATTAGCTAAAGTTAAAAATTCATTTATGGGTCAAGGTATACGCTTTTACAATAGAATTCCTCATAATATTAAAGAGTTTGGTAGTGCTAAATTTAAAACTTATGTAAAAAATATATTAGTTCAGAGAGCCTATTATAGCATTAAGGAATATATGGAAGATGAAAATCCATGGAGGGTTGTCGCGTCAGAACCACAGGACAGTTCTTTGGCATATTATGATATATTATGTAGTTAGATTTAAGTTACAGATTATGTAATATTGACAATATAATTTTAAAAGAGCAACTATGGAGTTTCTTGCCGGTTCTTCTCCATAGATACTGCTTTCCGAATCGGTGGTAAATGTTAAAAATACTTATGTAATGACGATTCGAAAGTGCTACTAAAAGTAGTCTAATTGAATAAATAAATGTTTGAGTTTGAGTTTGAGTTTGAGTTTGAGAGCATAGTTGAATATATGCGGCACACAATAATATATCACAAAATTATGCGTGCGTTCAAATTCATGAGTCACGAATCGTGTCATGACGCAGGCGGTAAAGTTTCAGTCGTGCTAAATGTTAACATCAATATTTAGACAGAATAACCTTAAATGAATTATTAATTGTTACACATTGTTGGAAGTAACGGCTAGGGTGAAATGTAGAAGGTAGTAAATGGTCCTTTTGATTTTTAGTAGACTGTACACTGTACAGTGTATAGTTGTTATAGAATAGTAATAGGTAGGTATTTGGAAATTTTGTATAATTTATCATATCAAATCTATTCGGCGAGAAAAACGAAGGAAAGACATAATTACATAGGTATGTGTCTAAATAGAAATTACATAGGTTAGTAAGTACAAACTAAAAACTAAATTTATACAGGACTAGTTCTAAAATGGTTGAAATGAAAATTGTTGAAATCTTGAATTAGCTAGCAAATATAATAAGGTTGTACATAGCCTTCAAAGTACAGAAATCTTATATGTAGTAGGTATGATTCTAGAAATCACGCTTATTTGTATTTTTAACATAGATTCATTGAAGATAGATGTTTTACCATATTTTGCATACAGCCAATGTTATTGAGAAATTCTGCTTAATTTTAAGCATGTATTTTCCCTCCTATGAATATTTATTAATAAGAATGTTTAGCCAACTGAAACTTATTCTATTATACATAGAGTCAGTTACGTAAAATGATGTGAGCAGCTGTTACCACTAACAAGGCGATGGCCAGTGGTACAAATGTGAACGACAAACATCATCAATTACTTCGCAAGGCCTCTCTTACGAAACACTGTGATTTCTATTTGCTGTCCTTTTGTTTTACACTTCAATTATTTTTAGTGTCTTCTACAACTAATGACGCATGCGACTAGTGCGTGACGGCAAGCATGTGTGAAGGCATAGTCACATAGAAAAGTAATGCATTTTATGTCACATTCAATTATAATCAATAAATTAGCAAGAATTCCTAAAGGTATATACAGAAAAAAGTATATCAGTAACAATGGAGGTGATAGTATTTTCTGATGTTTGATTTTACGCGAGTATTATACATTTAGAAATTTAAGACTTTTTAACGTATTTTAAACGCGATTTATTCATTCTATTATTTTCCCCAAATAAAAATAATAGAATGAATAAATCGCGTTTAAAATCCGTTAAAAAGTCTTTAATTTCTAAATGGAGGTGATGTCACAGATTCATCTTATCTTGATCTGCAAATGTACATACAATTGATTGTTTCCTGTTCAGTTGATTAAAATTGAAATCTATAAAACTTCCAAAACCTCCAACAAAAATTTCGTACTTTCATAATTCATTGACCATACAAAATAAAGAGCAAAGACCAAAGAGTACCATGTTCGAGCTTAATAATAGATAATAGAAAATGTCATATAATTACAAGATAACCGTGATAGCTGTGATCTACTGATTAAAGTCTAACGTTACAATACAAGCGCCGATTCCCAGTTGAGATGGATAAAATACCTCGACCTGGTTGTTCAGAAGATTGATCATCCTGCCCCGTAATAGTAATCGATCAGTCTTACAGTGAAATCCATCTGCCCTGTGCACTAATAGGGTAATAGGTCTTCACTCTATAAGGTTGCCAATTACCGTTGATCGTCACGCGAACTTAAGTATCCCAGAAGTTTAATTGACGTTTTCTATAAAGGGTGTCCCACTGTTGGTATACTAAGCTCAAAGGAGGTTATAGTTTTGCATACACTGAGTACGTAAAAAATAATTAAAAAATTCCAGACGCATTTTTTTTTCAAATAGATGAATTCTTAAAACTCTATGTGTACACCCATAACAAGCGAGCCGCCCAACTTTGCCACCAGCACGTGAGCTATCGTTTAAGATTATGTTTTCATAGATAAAATGCTCATATTAGAGAAGCGGTATATGCCGGCTACGCGAAGCTAGAGAAGAAAACATGGATTTTCAGGAAAAATTTAGCAAAAAATTTTGGACGTAATTTTTTTTTTAAAGTATTTTTTACGTGATCAGTGTATGCAAAACTACAAGTTCCTTCGCGCTTAGTATACCAATAGTGGGACACCCTGTATATAGAAATTCATATATTTCTAATAACCCATAATCAATCTATGTTAGTTTCAATTTCCCTTGAATGTAATTACTAATAATATAAGATGGAAAATATTTTTTATTGGAAATGAGGTCAAATGAGCAACCAGGTCACCGGGTGGTAATTAAGTGCGCTTGTCCGCTTACATCCGTATCATTCGATGTGTCGTGTACGCAAATTTATAGGGAATATGTGACTCGGGGAACTAAAGCTGCCTAGTATTTTCCCGACAGAAATTTGTCAAATGATAATCCGCTGGCTTTTGGTGGGTATCTGCATGAAAAGTACATAATATGTGAAAGTGTTATTCGATTATAGATTTTGATTTATCGTGTTTATTGATTTTACAGATTTTCCTAGACTGGAATTCTAGCTAATTTCCAAATTATATTTTAGATGCTCGCAACATTTAAGACGATTAATTAATTATAGGCAACATTTACTCATAAATCGGCAACTGAAACTATAGAAATAAATCTGATCATCAGAAAACAAAAGTACAGCAAACTCGTAAAATGTTATTAAGTAATACATACATAAACACGCACAGACTATGACAACAGCAGTTATTATCATTATCTGAATTCCTTTTTCGACAGTATATCTGATACAAGTTATAAATCTTGATAAAGAAATCCGATTGGATGACGTAACAGTTATCAGTGATATAGACTCGGTACTTATACTCTGTGACGTACTGATAGCGTACTCAAATGCCTCCGGAATTTATTGTGTGCAATATTTTTATGCAGATTTCATCACAGATTAGATACATAGTAGCAAATATATCGGCAAATATTTAAGCGAAACCTTGAGTATATTCGGAAATTTTTATATTTTCTTTTCATTCATAAGTAGATGAATGATGCGTTATTTTTTGTCCGAATAATTTTATTATTTTTCTAAATTTCATTTATCATCTTATAATGACATTATTTGATTGTAAACATTTATTACTTATAGATAAAAGATAGTATTAATCTTACTTTCTAGGTATACCAATCAAATATTATTAAAAAGAAATTATAATCCCTTTATCATGTGGTAACAATTCAAATTAATCACCTTCAACCCAACACATTAACGTCCACACAAATAAATTGCATACTACGTAGAAATGTTCATCATGTAAAATATGCGTATCAAAAATGGACGGTTATAACCGCAATTTCCCCGGATCGTATGCCAAATTACGCAAATGAAGTCGTTATCGGTATTACTCAATGCACAGCAATGATTTACCGAACTTATCAGCGACAAACGATAGCTATGCCAAGATCCTGTCAGCATCTACAAACTTATTCCAATAAATAATTTGGTTCATTGTTTTATGTACGTTATGAATATTACTACCATTAAAATTTTCATATCTCAAAGGCGAAAGTAAGTCGATAGTTTTTATTGAAGTGATTAGTTTTATTGCTGATGTAATTTGCTATGTTCTCGACCTTTGAAGTCCTTTACAGAAAATATATTCATTTTCTTCAGTGTAAAATATCATTGACCTAGAATAATAAACTGGTCGTGCCAATGAATTTTATTTTACTATTAAATATATTTTATTACAAGTCACAATAAAAATATTAAGATACTAGATACGATACAGTATTATTAAAATATTATATAAATATTAGTTACTTAAATAAAAAATTTAATTTACATATTTCGTAACTGAAACTATGGTTATTTGTAACTTTTACTTCAAACTTGAAATTTCAATGATGTTCAAAAATAAATTGCATACGTAATAACTGATTAGTTTAATCAACAAAGCTTTATGTTCGTAATAATGATTAAGTTCGATTAAGCTTCTAATTTTCTTGCCAAAATCTACCCAATCGTGGTATGCTCTTACATTTACCTAGTAAGACTAGTAAGGAGTAGGATTTATTGAGTACGTTTAATATACATATTATGATCAGTGCCGGCGTTGGGGGGGGGGGGCGATGGCCCAGGGCGACAAATTCTGGCGGGCGCCAAGGTCTGAAGTTGGAGTCTCTTGCCTCTCCTGGTGCAAACCTTCAGAACACCTCAAGTGGGCGCCACAATATTTTCGCCCGGGGTGTCAGTGGCCCTTACACCGGCACTGATTATGATTAATATTATGCAGCCGTACGAGCGAGCGAACCTCGCGGACGCGCTGCTGCCGCGCACGCTTATCGACGGCGAGCTGATCATCCGGCAGGGCGACTCGGCGGACGGCATGTACTTCGTGGAGGACGGCTCCGTCAGCATCCGCATCGCGCGCGACGACGGCAACGAGCACGAGATCAAGCGTCTTGGTGAGTGCCTCTTGGAGATAGATAACACATTCCTATTCCATGCACGTATCAAAGGTACCAAAAAAAACAAAATAATGACAAACAGCATTTTTGTCTCTGTAACCGCATAGACGTATGTAGGTTTTGGGTGGTTTATTTTGCAGTACAAGTAGACTTCACATACCTGGAGGATATCAACCGTCTTGGTGAGTGTCTTATGGACAGTTCAAGGAAAAGGAGACATCTTCTTAAGGTTATCGTTTCTTTCGCTTTTTTTCAAAGATTTTATAACAGTAGATGCTCTACATAAAAAATATGCCTCGTGGCGCTCAGGAATAATAAAGCCTTCTTATGGTGAAATAATTTGAAAATCGGTTAACTAGCTATCCACTTCAGACTTAACGAACAATTTTACAATGTAACAATGTTGAGTAGATATGGAAAAGACCTTCAGCCAGCGGTTTTGCTAGCATTACGTGCCATAAAAAAATCACTCTGATCACTTTTAAAAACGAAAAGCTCATTTGCTCACAGTATTACATCATGAAATGTAAAATTGTTCGTTTTTCATTTCGTTCGTTCGTTTCACATTAGCTTATATTATGTAAAAATGATGAAATTAATTTTAACCGCTATGAATAAGTACAAAAACGTTCATGCATTCCAACTCTCAGGACGTAAGTCGTAACGTTGGGCATGCAGCCATTGCCAAACTATTTCGAATGTGATGTCTGAAAAACATTGCTCAAATTTGAAATTAAGGATTTTAATATCGCGTTTAAAAGCAAATTATTCATTAGTGTGAACGAGCTCAGTCACGGACCGACCATAAATCCATTGTGTAGCTCTAAAATTAAAATTGTACAGAATGGCAAAAACTATAAATAAATATACATCGTTAAATTATGGTAATTGAGTATGAAAATGACGTTTAATACCATGCCATTACGTTATAAATAGCAAAAAAGATTCCATACCTTCTTGTCATGCTAATCTGAGATTTATTTTTATTTATCTTTACCTGGATCAAATGACGGAATACTTGATAATAATATAACCTTGACACGATAATCTTTACACCAAGGATTCAGCTCATCTTATTAGACTAAATATCAAACTAACTTGACTCGATCTAATTCAATTTCACCTTTACATACCAACGTCTGAAAGCCACTCAACGATCTTCAGACCTCTCCAAAGATACAGAGAAGTGCCCTTACTTTAAAACCTCGCTGTTTTGTGTCAGATTTTTGTATTAATATTGTGTTGGTATCAAGGTGTTTGGAATATAATGATGAATAACGGAATAAAAAGCAATAAAACTACTAAAAAAATGTCTATCTACGTTCACATTGCTCCCTGTAAAGCTGAAAGGAAGACGCAACGTTCGTAAACTTCTTGAGTTTACCCAGAATTCGGGCTCTAGGTAGTAGGTATCGTGTCGGAACACATGAGCAACTTCAAAGTATAGAAATAGAAAGATTTTCAGAAGACTTGACCATTTGAGGAATTATATAACCTATTAATGTTTTAATAATTGTAATGTTTTTCCAGGCAAGGGAGACTACTTCGGCGAGCTGGCCCTGGTCACCCACAAGCCGCGTGCTGCCTCCGTGTACGCTATCGGCGCTACTAAAGTCGCATGTGAGTATAGAAGACTAGTAATTATAAACCGTGATTTGCCTTCTTTGTTTTTGTCTGGTTCTTATTATGAAAAAAAAAATCATTATTTCTAGAATTGAGTCAACAAAAGTCGCGAAAACAGTACCTATGTATTTCATTTTCAGATTTAAAGTATCATTCAAAATAATGAAGAAAAAGTTCTGTTTTTAAACAAAAACAGCATACGAAAAAAGTGTAGTGCTTGCTTATCTTTACGTCTCAAGGAATATTTTTCACTATCGTCACATATATTTTTAAATTCACGTGACACAAGGCGCAGGAAATGGAATGACATAAAAATATCAGAACTTGTTTTTAGTAGGAAGTCGATTTTATTGCAAATACATTATGAAAACACATAAAATGATAGCACATTTTTATTTTATTTTTAGGGCCGATTTTTCAATGGCCCTAAAAATAAAATAAATAAAATTGACGTATAGATTATTATATGCTAGTCTAAGGGCCGATTTTTCAATGCTTGGATAAAACTTATTCGTCGAATAATGTATAAAACTGCAATTTTAAAAACGTATTCGAATTGCCCGTATTTGACAGTTTACGTGACATTTTAATATTATCGTGTAATACTTTATTGGACGGATAAGTTTTATCCAAGCATTGAAAAATCGGCCCTTAGACTAGCATAT
>CAJQZN010039003.1:7890-32075 GCA_907164685.1 Colias eurytheme | reverse complement strand
GGAGATTTTTATCATTAGCTCAATTATATTATGATCGTGATTTTGAACGTAGTTTATTTTTGGTCAAGTCAAGAGCTTGATACTTTGAACTTTTGCTGCAATTGGTATTGAAATTGGACGACGAAAAGTAATCTAACGTATCTTTCAATGACACTAAGAATGTTTGTTTTGCTAAGGGTTTAAATATCTATATTTCCGCAATCTCTTTACAATCATAATGCCTATTTAAATTATCTTATCGACAGCATTAATCTCACTCTCCTTAAAAACACTTATAAATTTCGGTCCTTGACTACTCCAAAGCTTTTAAGGTTTGAAAACATTGTCACCAAATCCCGACATATTGAGATGCATTAAGTTGCGGTGTGGACGTCTCTCGAATGTTTTATCGACGTATTGGATCTCATAATATTTGCGTCGGTGTGCTCAAAGTCGATGGTGTCTGCGGTCTGTGACCACAGCCGTCGAATTTATATTCTTACAAATATTATGTGTAACAAAAACTGAACGAATATTCTTATGAATGCAACGTTATGTTTATGATTGTGATTTTATGTGAGCTTTTGGAAACAGGAAAAATATTTAAGCTTCATTTTCAGACATATGAGATGATGCTAATTTTTCACCTTAGAATGAGCTACATTCGTTATATAGGTATTTATGTAGGCTCTGGAATTATTTGTTTATTATTGAGCCTTTATAATTTATAGACCCTACTGATCTACTGACCTTAAGAAAGAAATTTCATAAAATATGTTACTTCTAAAAGAGACCTCAGTAGGACCATACTAAAATGTTTTCACAATCAAACTATTCATTCATAATTCAGTTAAAGATATCTAAATAAGAGAAGACATTACAGGCTACAGCTGTAGCTGTAATTATGCGCCTAGGCGCCGCTTAGACGTTATAATATTTCAATTTTCGAATTTTGATAAAACCTAGAGAATTATAATAGATGATTCCTTAAAAACAAAACTATACTTTAAATTCTCGTAAATTCGGTCGTAAATTTGTCTTAACAATTTTACATTCAAATCCAATACAAAAGTGATGTAATGATTCTAAATATTTATACGACTATAATTCATATAGGAGTGGTATTAAGATCTGAAATAAAATAATTGGAGAATCTATTGTTTCGGTCGATCGACCATAATGATATAATGGGTCGCGGGTTCGATCCCGCGCAATTACGTGGCACACGATCGATTATTGTGATCAATACAGGGGTTAGACGGCCGGCGGTTTGCTGCCAATTTTATATCGTTTTTATAATTTTGTTACAAATAATGCGGTTGATGCGTTTCATCGATAAACACCTGACATGTCTAGGATACATCGATAATATTTTATTGATTTTTGTTTAACTTATTTTGTTTGGTTAATTTCTATACGAGTTAAACACATTTTATCGTTAAGTAAAAGGATAGGTACTATACGTAAGACCTAGTATTTTATAAGGCTAAACTAAGATTGTCTATAGGAAGTCCATGTTTAAACTTACCTACTATTTCACATATTATTATGACTTGGTGAAAATTTATCAAATAGAAAAAGTTTTACAGTCATTGATTGAGTTCTTAATTGCATTGAGCAATACCAAATGACAGAAAAGGACTAAATAATTTTTCAGGAAGGTTCTATTATTTTAGAACCCGGTTTGAATTTTGAAATATGTACCATTTCCTTTTCGAGCAAGTAAATTGGCTTGTAAATATGTACCTACCTATACCGACATTAAATATAGTTTATATACCTATAACATTCAATACAGACTTGTTCATAACTTTCCTATCATCGATATCGACATCGATACATCGCATCACTATTGTATCGATCGGATCGGTCGACATGGATCGACAATTTTGTAAATTGTGCGCCGATTAGCGGCCGATTACGACTATTACGGGAAGACGGACACCCGGACCGGCTCTATTAAAATAATCGGTAAGCGATAAAACCCGTGCTAGTTCTTTTATAAACGGTTAGGACCGTGCGACTAACCTAATTTTGTTTAAACTATTATCAACTATTAATGAATAATTTAAGCAAAGGTCTGATATTGCAATAAAAATATGTTAGCGAAAAGAGAGTTAGCAATGATGCAATAAATACATAATTTAAGTTAGATTTGCAATTTATTGCTGAGTTGTAAACAAATGAATAAATAAATATAAACCGATTGTACGTAAGTTTTTGTATTCAAGAGTCTAGAAGTTTTAATTGCATAAAAAGTGTATTAATCAAGGCATAACATAACAACAACTCTACATAGTTTTTTATGCAAGAAATTGGATAAAAATCTAACCAACCATTTAGTTTGTATTTTCATTTAATACGTCAAACATAAACCCGTACATGGAAATTAAAATTACTGTAAGGATCTTTATATTTATTGAAGAATAGAATAGTTATATTTAGCTACCTTGTTTAACCGACTCCAAAAAAAAGGAGGAGGTTATCAATTCGGCCGGTATGTTTTATACGATAATACGAAATGCAATCCCGTCTTCCAGGGTCTAGATTTTTAAACAAATCAGCTAGGAAATAGGAAATCTAAGAATTAGGAATAGAGGTTACAATCAAATATGCAGTTTCGTACCATAATTTGTAACATCCAATGAACCGAACTACCTCCAAACAATAATTATAATACTTATCTATTAATTATTATCATTTTGATATAAAATTGAAAACCCACTTGTCACATTGTTTACGACAAATTGACGGTGTGTTGTGTACACGTTACAGGACAGGCACTAAGGTCTGTCCCAATTTGGAAAGGCTTTAGCGGTAGACTCCTTGTGATGAGATGGGTCTTCACTGTTAGCGATTAACGTAGTACACACGTAGTTTATGAACTGTAGAAGCTTTTCTTGACTAAATTTAGTTGATTTAATTGAAATATATTTAAAATATAATGTATAATGCATATTGTGTTAAAATTACATTTAATTTTAGAGATATCGTTATAGTATTAATAACATAGTCGTAGATAATAACTTTTTTAAATATGAAAGCAAAACCACTAGAACAAGAAACGATCAGTATTCATTAAACAAAAAGCCGTTGTAGAAAAACATTACCATCTTATTGATGGTTTTTAAAATACGTACAAACTACAAACGGTATAATAGCCGGTGTCGATGCGTATGTACATACAAGGCATCAGCAATTTGTTAGTCTATCAACAAGTTGATCAATGTTTATAAAATTATGCAAAAAAACTCAAGAGCCGCTCACCGCTGCAAATTCATCCACAACTTGCTGCGATCTCATTTCAGGGTCGAGTGAGCACCCAAACCACCCTATTTTACATCCTACTATGGGTTTTCGATCGAATATCTCACTGCAATGTGACTTATGTTTTATAGCTTCGCTATAGACATTCTACGCTTACTCAATCTAACTTTGATACCAAGATTTTTTTAAGTTACTACATGAGCATGTAGTGCTAATTTATAAAACGCAATCATTTGCAGATAATACATGTTATTTACATAATATCCTTAACTCAGTATCACCTCTTTTCGACGTCCAAATTGGCATAAAACTTGGTAACACAATAAGAAGACTTTGACACGTATTCAAATACCCACACAGTTGTCTTCATTCCATCATCAAACTCTAAACAAAAACAATACGTATTACTTAAAAATATCGCCAAAAGCACGATCGAGAACCGCAAGTACACTCAACGTCCGCGTCAGTCTCACCAGACTTGGGAATAATCTGCAATGTAGTACAAACGTTGCGGTGAGCTGTGGACTGTGGTCGGACTTTTTCCGAGCCGATTGGGTGTCGATATGAACCATGCATAATATAAGGAAAACACTGGTTTAACCGCAAAATTGCTATGTTACATAGCTATTGGATATTGCTAGTTTGCGCAATGTTTCTGAATTTGCGACGTGAGTTACAGATTAGATAATTAGTATAGAAAAATATGTAAACATTGTTGAATAAATAACAAAAAAAAAAATTTAGCCCAAGTTGTCACTGTGTTATTTACCATCGTTTATTATAAATTAGTATTCTGATTTCTGTAGACTTAACTATATTACCTAGACTTAAACACACATGTAAAATCTTCAAAATATTTCATTTTTTAGCTATGAAGGAATTTACTTTATTTTATTAGGATTGCGAAAACTACAGGTAGACTAAAAAGATACCTAGTTGAAAAAGAAAAAATAAAACTGTTATCTCTGCTGTTTTTTCAACTTTCCTGGTACCTACTGCAGGCATCTAACCCTACCTTTGAAATTCGGTGACGTCACAATACAACATATTGTTGTAGCCCGTTGTTTTACACACACTCTATCATCTCTAAGCACCCTAAACGTTTTCGACGTCATGTTCAAACTTCAATTTTGCTACAAATTTCGCAACTTTTAAAACCGCGGGATACAATTACGAAGATACAACCGGTGCAAATGTTTGAATCCAATTGTAAATTCAGTTACGGAAATATCGTCTTTATCCCCTCGCGTTACGTTGCAAGTTTGCTTGTGATGATTTGTTCAATGGTTACGGATGAAGGTAGATTTGTTCGAGGGTTGGTGGCGCCCTGCGGTGACTCTGACGTGCGCATATGGCAGACCCATTCGTGTTTGAAAACGAAATTTTAATCGCTCTACGATTACTAGGGCCCTTTGTTGTTTTTCCTAATCTCATTTCTGTACATAAGGACTGTCAAAGACATTTTAAGAGGATATTGCAAAATTGAAGTGCACTTCTTGAACGAGGTATTCAGTGAATCAATAATGTTGAGTATGTTCATATTTCATTATAAATATTATAATTGGCTTCGAACATGTTTAATCAATATCGTAGATAATGATACCGACATGTTTATCATTATACTATGTATATGTACTTTAATTCTTCATAAATAGAGCGATTTAAAGTCAGTA
This sequence comes from Colias eurytheme, assembly GCA_907164685.1. Classification (NCBI taxonomy): domain Eukaryota; kingdom Metazoa; phylum Arthropoda; class Insecta; order Lepidoptera; family Pieridae; genus Colias; species Colias eurytheme. The sequence goes on along the minus strand of CAJQZN010039003.1, from coordinate 27,156 downwards.
GGTATATATTTACTTTGTTATTTACATTATTGTATGACTAGGTATTTTCGTTAACAATTTTATTAAATACCCATAGGCCATAGTTTTTGCAAAATTATTAAACAATCTTATTTTCAACCAATATAAAAGTACAGAAATAGTAAACTACAGAAGTGTTCTAAAAACCTATTATCAAAAAAATCGGATACCACAGTTACCAAATGATTATATTCAACGTAGTGGCAGACAGTTAATCGAATAATCGAGACAAAAAATCGACTTAACCGCAGGCTCTATAATAACATAATACGAGTAATTTAAACGATTATATCGGGCGGAAGTTATTCGCAGGAAGCGTTGTGGGCGGCGCGCGCGCATCCGATCGTGTATTGAAAGTAGCGGTGTATGACATTATTGTTTTTTGTGTTCGTATGTTTGTATTCCATAAGGTCAAGAACGAAAGGTGAGAGAATATATGTAAGATTGTAAAAGTAATGTAGTTAATTATATGTGTATATTATAGTGTTTTCAAGTTAAATGTACGGTGTATTTACCACGTTATTGACGGTAAAAAATTAAAAAGTTATATTTTTGTAGTTTATCATTTATATAAAAGTGTTATTGCGAATCGTGATCAGTCCAACAAACAAACATTTGTTCAATGCATTATGGTGTAACTAACACTTTCTTTTACATACATATTTCATATTATAGCTATAAGTAAGTGATTAAGAATAACAAGTTTTTTTGATGTCGTAATAATTGTCAATGTTGCGAATAACATGCATGTAATAAGTACATTATATCGCACGTGTCCCGACAATTATGTACGCAAGTGTACTTTAGACATGCCTAATGATATGTTTCAATGATTTTTACGTCATGCAAGTCAAGTGTAAGTTATCTTATTACCCGACTGTGCAAAGGGAGGGTTATGGATTTCAACTTTAGGTATATATTGCGTCGTGATATAATAAAATGTGTACTGTAAACTTCTTTATTTTGCAACACTGGATACATCATAATTATAAAAAAAATTGATTGAAGCGTTTTTGGCTTCAAATCATATTATTATAATATCATTATAACTATGACTTAAACATACAGTAGGTACCTAAGTAGGTAATTTAAATATTTTATTAAAATTTAAAATTTAAATGTGTTTCCAAAAACTTAAATAGATTTGTGTTTTCAGCATTATTCTTTCCAAAATTAAAGACTCAAGTTGTAAAAGAAATGCCGAAACCCGGGATTGAACCGGGGACCTTTAGATCTTCAGTCTAACGCTCTCCCAACTGAGCTATTTCGGCGATGATAAAGTTTTTAAATTATTAATCAACTATCTCTTATCAAGAAAGTTAGTATTAATGCAAGCCCATGCAAATACCTATATCATTATCAATCAGTTAACCTGTGACCATGAACTTTATTACAAGTGGAGATGCATACAATTTTTAATGCGATATGGAAACGTGGATTATGAAACATAAACTTCACAATGGATAAGATGTTTTACAATATTACTTTCCATAAACTTTCATTTGTCAATGTTAGAGCAACCAAAAAACATGTAAATTAAAGATATTTCGAGCCATATTTAAGCACTTGTATAGTTTTATCCCATTTATTTCGTGTACCGTTGGTTGTTTTTTCATGGTTAATCACCAAGAGCTGGAGTTAATACTTTTGTCATGGAAAATTCGTCTTAACCTTTATGATAGTCTAGGTATTCAAGTAATTCCTAAATCGCGAATCTAATATTTGAAGTCATTGACTTTTCAATGGTAGAATGAGAATTTTATATCATTGCATAATATTGTATAAGTATTAATATAAAAAAATACGTACCTATACATATTTTGTTAGGCATTTCAAATGAGTTTCTCCTAAGACAGAAGTTCTCAAAGTTTATTACTATAATCTATAACCTGGCTAATTATATAGCCAACTAGCAAACCGGGCGAACGTTTCGCCACCAGCGACACCTTTTCTTTGCTATAAACTTCACGGAGCCCGAGATCTTTCCAACGAATGCAAAACCGTGGAAATCGGTTCGTGCGTTCTGGAGTTATAGCGTCAGGAAGGAAAACCCGACTTATTTTTATATAGTAGAAGAAGATAGAAGATCTTACCCATTAAGAAATATAAGAACCAAAAATAAAGGCTTTTTTATTCATTCGTATATCCAACTACATTCTTAGCTATACTGGCTAATAATTTTATCCAATTTTTAATCAAGCTACCGCAGCGGTCAATATTACCTATCTCAAATTATAGTGCTGTTGGATTACTATGAACTTTACTTTTTACGTGAGATTTGTATTTTACGTACGTGAATACTCACTAAAACAACGAAGAGCTTTTGCCTTTTATGTATCTACTATATAGCTGCAATATTCACTATATTATGTAATTTAATATATATTTGTCCTGGCTGCGCCTGATTAACCCGGGATAAAAGTAACAATGGCACATTGTAGTTGTTACTCGGTAAAGATAAAGCTTTCTTATATTTTTTTAAGAATAAATTATTTTTTAAAATCAATCGGGTAGACGGGTACTTAACAAACACCAAACTTTTCCTGTTTATATTAAGTAATCGTGTATTTAAAAAAATACTTTAAATAAGCATAAGTTTTAAAATTATCAATTAATGGAATGTGAAAATTTATTTATCTCGTTTATTCGGCACAGATAAATTAAAAATGATTTTCACCATTTATTCTTGTATCTTCTTTGAGCCAATTAATTAAAATAATACCTAATCTATCTACTAAGTAATTATAATAATAATGTTTTTACTCTTTGCTATTAAATCTAGTGCACACCGTAGTCAAATTCTGTAAATACAAATAATGGAAATAAATCATTATGCGTATATTATCATGTTTTGTAGGTACTGAAAATATATCACACATTTCCCAGGGCCTTGTAAAAGTTCTCGACAAAAAATGTTGTTTTATAATATGTAATTGAAAAGAATTATCATCGCCGAAATAGCTCAGTTGGGAGAGCGTTAGACTGAAGATCTAAAGGTCCCCGGTTCAATCCCGGGTTTCGGCAATATATTTATTGCATTTTTTTGCGACTACGTAAATAATTTAGGTACACGTAATATTTAATTATTTATCAAAATCTTGTTCTCTTATATTTTTTTACATTTTACTTAATTAGAAAATATCTGCAAAAAGTATAATATCTCTACGTAATCTACGTACGACAAAAACACATTAACCACGTGTTTCATAATAACGCTACGTCTCATTGCATTGATTGTCCAAATCGAAACAGAGAAATACCAGCAACTATGGTACAATGCGTAACTTTATGAAAAGGCGTAAACAATTGCATTATTTTTTTATCATATAGGTACTGCACAGCACACTGCACAGTAGTAGTATTTTTTTAAATTAACTTAATGTTTAGAAGGTTTACCAGTCTTTCAGAACGTGTATGGCATTACAGTTTTTGTAACCTACCTAGTTGCTAACTTGCTAGTAGTTATCTATTGTATTCTCTACACGATAATAGATATATTTAATCTATCAGAATAATCATCGATTTTCAAGTTACATAATTATTAATTAAGATAATCAAAGTATTTTATAATTTTCCCAGATATTGCAATTATTATTTTAGCTAAAAAATAATAGAAGAAATCATTCCACGATCTAGGTAGTATGGCGGTACTAAACTGTACTTTAATGTTTGTCCCGCCGATTATATTCATAAAACTCGTTGGTGTTGATTTTCTCACATTAGGAGCGATTCATCAGAATGGGTTTGCACTTTGCGTCTACCCCTGCTTGTTAGCCGTTACGTACCTATCAGGAAATCATAATCTGTCGTGACGTCATTCGGCAACAGTACTAGTTCTTTGTTGTCAAAGATTAATCTATCTAACCTAATATACAGGGTTACTTGTAAAACACCAGCAACCTAGCAGGACAAGATAGCTAACATCATAAGTAACAACATTTGTTCTACGACTTTTGGCATAACGCAATAAATTATTTTTAAATGATTTTTTAAACTTTTATTGTACTCTCCTAACATTTGTAAGTCTATATTCTATTCATTATCGGATGGACGACGCGACGCCCCCTTCCCCCTCTCGTTCGCTTTTTGTTTACGTAATTTTTGGGAGGCGTAGAGTTTATAATATTCAGACGGAAAATTATGTGAATATTTATTTTTGTATGAAAATAAAATCTAACAAATTATCAAAAGTCGTAGAACAAATGTGAACTACTTATGATGTTAGCTATTTTGTCCTGCGAGGTTGCCGGTGTTTTACAAGTAACCCTGTATAGGAAGTACACAAAATTTTGGTAGCAAAATAAAACAAATTACTGAATATAAAATGTAATAAAAATTTAAAATGTTATGTCAAATATGTAGTATAAGTAAATTTTATAACAGCCTTTATACATTTTTTCGGTAAAGAGATGTTTAATATCTATCAATATAAATTAGAAGAGCAATTTTACCAGATATTGGCATAACAAACTATTTAATTATCAAAACAGTAGCGTTTCCATTAAAAAAGTATGAAAGCCATTCTCGGCATATATATGGCATATCTACGATTACTATTCTATGGCTATATCCGATCGATTCAGTGTGACGGGGCGCGAGAAAGCGCCTGCGCATGTCACGTGACGCGCGCGTGGCTTTCGTTAAAGGACGCCTCTGTGTGATTAATCTATGTCTAAGTGCAATATAATGCGCTTATTACAACTTATACATTTTTTATTTTGTGATCAGATTAATATGTTATTTGAGTATAAGCAATAAATCTGTTGGTAACTATTTAATCCACTCATATAATAAACTAAGCCGTATTATTTGCCTCGTAATTAATATGTAGGTACATATTTTAAAACTCCATCTTAATAAAACCTTCAAATTATCTCCTTTCTACCGTTTTTTACTCGTGATATCCATTTTATATTTATTTAATAGGTAAGAAAATAAATATACATGCAACTTCAGATAACATATTGTATTGTATACAGAAATGATATACAAATACTTTTTAGTATTTTTTGCAATCTCGCATCAAACACCTTTAGATTTTAGACTACGTTATTTACTTTAAAAATAGATTACAGAGGAAACTTCGATAATTCATCTTATATTGTGTAATTAATAATCATTATAAGCTTTAAAAGTGTCATAGAAACCACAATAATTAACCTTCATAGAACCCTTCACCTAATTAAGTAGTGTTGAGAAGAATAAGCAAACCAAAACAAGGGCTCATACCCTTGCTAACATTAAGTTGTACTGGTTCAATGCATAAAGTTATTGCAACCCGTGACCAAGGGATGGGAGAGCGCGATTTTAGCAAGAACAACTAGAGTAGTGTACATACACTACATGTTCTATGAAGAAAATGAAATGCTACGCTTTGAAACCCTCCATCGTTTAAAAATATTATATACAGCATTGTGTAGCATCCCGTGCAAGATTACCTATTGAAAAATGTACGGTCTATAGGGGGTACTGTACATGTAATGTACATGTAGTAGGGTAATGATATAAATTATAAATTCTTCAAGTTCCGGTTGTGAACGGATTTTAAAATGCAGGAACCACAGAGTAATTTATTTTTATACAGCCAAAGCTACAATTTCTGCAATATTTTTTCATTCCTATTTTTTTATATTGTTCGATAACAATAATATGCATAAAACACGTAGGATTCATAAATAGCTACCTATAACAAACCGATTCCGTTTAAAACATTTCAAAATCGCGGTTTTCTTATACATTGCGCCACACTCTGAGTGTCCATGAGTATAGTTGCGTGAAATTTAAATTTTTGCTATTCATTGCGGCTCAGAGCCGTTTTCCTGACACTCGCGCCTTCTACGTGGGGTCCGGCCCTTTGGGGTGACGAGTACAGTCATGTGATAAAGCTAGTATTTCTTTTTCATTAGAATGATCTATCATTTAAATGTATAGTAAAACATATGAAACTTTGGAAGTTACGTGTAAAACAATGGTTAGAATGGAGGTGCTGAATCTTAAAAATTTAAAAGACAAATTATAAAACAATCAAAAAAGTAACTTAAAAAGCTGCTTTCACTTACTGTCTAATATCTAATTGAACGATAAATGTACCTAGAGCTAACCAGCGTCTACACATAATTAATCGCTGAAAATAAGACTTTGATAGAAACAGCTATATTAATTATTTATTGAAAGACAATTTTTTGTATGATTGTACATCGCTAGTCGCCTGCAAGCAATGCACATGTCTTACATTCTCTGCGAGTTTTAACAAATTGAGTTCAGGAGATGTAAAAACAAACGCCTGAGGGCAGACCGACCCTCTGTCGTAACGTATTTTGTATTTCGGGAATATATTTGATGGACATCGACGAGTTAGAAATTTTCGCATATTTTTATAAATAGATCTATGTAGGTTATTTAGTATAACATATATATAAAAAGTAGATTTACTTCGAATAATAAGTAATATCTACCTTAATACTTTATAATACCTACTTACTTATTTAAATGTTGCAAGAACTTTTTATTTCTACTTTTACTTTACATCTAACATTCGTTCATAAAAACGAAGAGATTTTTCACACAACTACGAAATTATTAAAAATCATAATTTTTTATTTTATTAAAATCAGGCGAAGCTTCCGTGAATATTTCTAGGCCCTAATGATACAATATTTAAATAATACTAATATTGCATATTAATTTAAAATTAGATGTAACACATCACAGCATTGCTTCCCACAAAAATTGGCACGCGCCGTCTTTAGTTACGCCAATATTGCAAATCAAAACCGCATCAATAAATTATTTCAACGTAATTTATGCCCTAGAACCACGTAGATTGAGGGGATTATTGTATCAACTATTTATGCAAGGGAGCCAATATTAAAAGCATGAAATATATAAATAAGATTGTCTACGGGTTTGATTGTTTATATATTTGTGGGGCGGATTGTACGCGTGTCTCTTATTAGTAATTTTTTCCCGTGAACAAGGATGTGAGGGCCAACGGTTTGGTCCTTTTCCTTTTTGGAATTTGTCATATAAAATTCATCTACGTATAAATTCATAGGAACATCAGGCCAGGCCTTTGAACATCTTCAATTAGTACCTATAAATAATTTACCCAATTGTAGAGCTTAGAAAATGTAGCAAAGCTTTTAATTTTTTTATGCATTTCATTATAGAACATCACAAAATTAAATTCTAAAATAAAAACTTGATGCAACCTACATACTAACCCAATATGTATTACCTATATATTATATACTATACAAGTAGTAATACTACGTATCTAATATTCACTGCATAAAAATAAAGACGCACCTTTACTAGTAAATGAAGCTTCAATACAAAAACGACGAAAAAACACAAAACCTTCAAAATTAGTTCCCGATGACAGATCAAAAAATTTATTATATCTGATGCGCCGACTGTTCTACCGCCGTGGCTTTTTGTGGATTAAAAAGCTATAAAAAGTTTTACTTTCATAAATAGACAAATATGACCATTAGTCGTGTTTCTTTTGTTTTATGGCAACATTGAATTCTAACGTTTCATAGCTTGCTTTAATTATCATTATATTAAAAATTTAAAAAAAAAACTGAAACTGTTGCAAGTGTTACAACCATACCTAAGTAATGACGTAAGCATTGCAGTTGAAAATTAATTCGTATGTAATTTACAAAACACAACACACCAGTTCCATACATGATACAAGCGTAATACTTTGTTTACTAAATCGGTCAACATAATTCAAATCTAAAAAACATAGCGCCACGCAACCGCGGGTTCTTTTGTCACAGCGGGGCTCTACAACTTTCGATACTAAATTCCCACATGGCATATTTATTCATTTGGGTCCTCGCTCAGATTATTTTCTACTAGAATTTTATGATAATCGTGGCTGTATAACGGCTAATGAATTACCCGTAGCTGTATTTAAAGTGACAATTGTGGCCGCTCTAACAGGTCGCTTGAATGGTGACAGGTTTTTTCATGTTAAAGCATCATTTTGTATTCGATGTGTTGTTAAGATAAGCATCAATTTCTGCACCCTGTATTTCATGTCGAACGTTAATAGTTTTTCATTAGGTAAATAGTATGATAAGGGCTGTTTATTAACATTTTTTCGTTTTATCATTACATCGTGCGCGTTAGGAGAATTTATTGGTCGATTATTAAGATGTCGCGTTTACTATTACAACGATGTTTATAGTTGACACACACGTTAGTGGGTACTGCATTAAATAATTATGATAATGTGATAATTTCCAATACGGGCTTACCAAACAGGTTATTTTAGAATTTAGCTGTTTTTATAATATGACTAGTATTTCTCATGGTTATAGACAAAATGTCGTCAAGTAGGTATACGTGGAAGTACTTACCAGTCACCTACAACTAGATCAGAGTTTTATGCAGACTGTTAATTAAACTCTCAGGTGCTGATTGCTGGTTGCTGTTCTTCCTATCCAATCGTCTCTGATTTCACCTAGATAGTATGTTGCTTTAATATTGACAGTTATATATTATAATTATCACTAAAGTGTTATTAGGTAATTTAATAAAGTATCAATTAAAGTACGCATAGAGTTTTAACATTAATCGAAATTAGGTATAAGCCTGTTTTCATATATTTATCTAGCATATAAAAAAGTAAGACTCACTAATACATAAAGATAAGTGAACTATTTTTTATCATACCTATAAAAGTGCAGTAAACAAGGATTATTTAAAAATTATTGTATTTGTAGTATTATAATTTGTGGTCCATAGCTCATAACGTTCGCGATACTAAGATACATAGGGACTAGGCAGTCTCAGGTGAACAATAATTTTAATAAAAAGTAATTCTAGCTTTTTAATAAGTACAGACGTATGGAAAGAAAATACACAAACAAAATAGGCACTATTTCCACAATGAAACGATTCAATTCCAAGAAAGCTAAAAGAAATAGCATTTTAAAATGACCTCCTCCCTCACTCAATTCTTCCCCGTCTACGCCTACTTGAATCCCAGGTACTTGATCTTTTATAAACATTGTGTTAATGAATGTAGTTCACCATTGATGTTAGGTGGAGGTCAAACGACATGCTGCTATCGTTAATCATCCACGCACGTCATGCTTACAAGATGGATGGACGCCCAGGGTTCGGACCCGAACTAAAATGATAATTATTGAACTCTTTGTTATACCCTCCAATCAGCTGGTAATGTGTTTCTTATTAATAGAATTGGTGGAAATTATCAGGATTATACGTCAGCGCTTTTGGTTGCGTGTGGGAACGGGGACTTTTGGAGACAGGTTGCACCCGTTTGTCTTTTTTGTTTCGGCTATTGTTAAAGTAACAAAATTAAAATAATTTTTATCAAATTTTCAGAGATAGATAATAAAAATTGTACGGTTGTGGACAAGGTTAAAGCAACTTTTGTGTATTGTAAAATTGTAAGACACATTTCTTTATATGTATATTTAAACCAAAATTGCGGTCGTGCTTCAAACAATTATTGACTTGATTTTTAGTATCTTTAAAATGCACTAAAAGTTCAAGAATATGACACCATTGTTACCAGACCAGAACGATATTTCGTGAATCGTAAACTTGGCGAAAAAAATTGAAACGTCTCGCGAATGGTCAGCAAATGAAGAAATACGTTTTGAATGCACACAAATGATCACTAATTACCCATAGAAATGTAAAACTCCGCGGGAAAAATCATGCACTTTCACACCACACGTTTGGCCTCAGACCCGTACCAATGGTGAGTATATTTTATCTGCTATTAAAATATATCGATTTACCGAAATAATTCTATCGCACATTGGACGCAGCATTGAAGGCTATAACAAAACGCTATACAAATATATGAATTAACTTGTTTGGTTTGGTGGTGAATTGGTGTATTTATAAGTAACTAGCGGTCCGCCCCGGCTTCGCCCGTGGTACATATTTACGTTTTCTCTACATAAAAACCATCCTCGTACTTCAAGGAATATAATAAAAAAAGAATTATCGAAATCGGTTCAGCCGTTCTCGAGTTATGCGCGTACCAACACATTTTGCGATTCATTTTTATATGTAAGATTAAATGATAATCAAAACAAATACATATACATATAAGCAATATTTGTTGGACTAAAAAAAATTGAATACATATACAGTAACAGAGCTATTTCGCATTTAGTCCAAGCTATTTAAATTTAAACTGATCACAGGTACTAAAATTCAATCGAGAAAACATAGTACGAGTCGTCGGGCAAGTAAAGGTTGCCATCACAAAAAAATATCTCATAAATTATATAATTTATACGTCGAGAAGACGGGTTAACGCGTATAGCATGTTATAACCGTGTGCCTGCTTTACCGAGAGCCGCTTCCTCACTATTAAACAGTCTGGATAGTAAAACGTCGGTGTAAACTAAGCTGAATGACCCCATTTTAAATGCTTAATAGCTTTCCTAAAGCACAATACAGAAATCCTTTATGTTAAACTTGCAGGATTTTACCTTTTACGACTGGTTGTATTGAAATTTTGCTATGCGATGTTTTACTGTATTAAGTAGATATTATCGTTTTTATCTCCAACAACATCAATATAATAGTATTGTCGACGTTTGTATTAACTGCTTTATAATTTACTAGCTTTCCGCCCGCGGCTTCACCCGCGTTTTCAAAGAAAAACACGTTCCCGTAGGATTTCCGGGATAAAACCTATCCTATGTCCTTTCTCGGGTATCAAAATATCTCTATACCAAATTTCATGCAAATTGGTTCAGTAGTTAAGGCGTGATTGAGTAACAGACAGACAGACAGAGTTACTTTCGCATTTATAATATTAGTATGGATTAAGAATAGTCATCTTTATTTTAAATACCTCTTTAATGTACTTGACTCTATTATGGTGGTTATAAAAGTTTCGTTGAGAAATTTACTGCAAGGATGTACATAAAAATAAAAAACATTTTATATCTATAAAAATAGGGATACATGTAAATAGTAATTAGTAGCTTACTTCATTAGGCAAAAGTAGCAATGATAGATTTAACAATCAAAAAGTTTTAATTCAAATTTACTATCATTGAATCGAGGTCCCTTACAAATACGGTTAAAAAGAACCAAATCAGTATTCATCTGAAGTACTAAAATCTAACCTTATGAAAGTACATACATAATTAACTGAACGGTAAGTGTGGCCCGGAGCACTTGGAACAATACCATTAAATATTTATACAGCTAATAGACGCCCATTTATACTAATTACTTAAATAAATTTCCATCGAAAAGGAAAACCGCCGAGATATTATGTTACGCTTAACAAAGGTGAGGTTAATTTGAAGGTCCCTTTTTTCATAGAGTATTTCAATATTTAATAACCTAAGTCATTTATTTCCTTGTGAGATATTTGGTTAGTACATTCACAGAATAAATAATAAACGAGAATTGAAGACTTTTCCAAAATAAAATTTACGAAAAATAGAATGTAGAGTCAGATTTAAGTTACGAAGTAATCGAAATTAAAAAATCAGAAATTAAAAGTCTTTAGTTATGTAGTTCTTGTCTTCAGTATTATGGTAAAGCAGGAATAAATAAAAAATCAAAGCTCGTAATACTTATTCTATAATTAATTATTACATAATCGTAAGTCGTGACCAAATCGTTACCAAGTTCAAAAAGCGTTCCCATATTATTCACTCTTTGTTATTTAAAAACGTGTCCAACATGTTATCATCAGCTTCTGGTATGGGCATCCACTCATGCCCTTGGTACAGGTATGATTTGCCCCCACGACCCTTATAGCCTATTGTCGCAGCTACGTCTTGAATATCTTTCTTCCTTGGCACGTCCTTATATCTCGCGAACGCGTACGCCGCATTACTCTAAAATTTTGTTTATTTGAGGAACTGATAATATTAATACCCATTATTCATCTTGTACATTACTTCGAGATTTATAGTTCATATTTGTAAAGAAATTTCTAGATATTTTATACAACTATGTTTATTATTTGTCTCGCCAGGCGTTGTCAAACGTAATTTGTACATATTACATTATTGAATATAACCCTTTCTGATTTTACTATGAGCATTGAAAATAATATTTAATGTATTTTTATACTTACATCACAAACCATGAAGCCAATATAGCGTCCATTATTAACTTGCTTAAGTCTAAGTTCATGTGGTTCAGCTACATCAGTCGGTTTAAAATCTATAAAATTACAAGCATTAAGTTTAAGTTACTCTGAATAGTATATACTAAATAGTAAATATACCAAAACAAATATATTATTTAAACCATATTCACATTCCTTATTACCCAATCCTTACATATTACACTTGTAATATCTTCCGAATTCAACAAAATAGATCTTGAAGTTTTTAATATCTATCTGTTTTTGAAAACGCCGCGTGGACTGATGTGAAATAATTAATCTATTGTAAATGCTAACCTTTATACGGGGTGTAAGACAAATACTCTCCTCTGTCCCCTTGTTCCACCAGTAGATGCGTATAGTTGCTTCGTTCATGCATCAATAATAATGTAGCTGTCCAATTGATTGGTTGTAATACATGGCCCTCGAAAATGTACTTCAAATAAGCGATTTCCTGGAATAAAAATATATTCACACTTTTCGTTTCTCTTTTCATAAAAAATGTTATCAAAAATTGTAACAAAATGTTTAGTTTTCAACATGTTTTCAATTACATACTTAGTTATATTATGAAGTATATAAATTGAGTCACAGTATTTCATTTGAAAATTTTCCATGCAATCACAAAATTAAAAAGTTGTTTAATTTTGTGATTGCACAAAATTAAATTTCTAAAATTCCAAATTGCACGTAGTTAGTCACAACTTATAAAGTTAACATTAAAGTTTTTGTCAACCTTTTTGTGAATACGATTTAAATAATATTAGTAGGTAAGTCTAAATGATCATGTCCACCATATATTATGTACTTTCCTTATACCTACCTAATATCTACAAAATAAAATATAGTAAAAATACCTTTGGTGTCGGTAAACAAAACTTGAAATGAAGCGTAGGTTGCGTAGGACCCCAGTAATAGAAAGACATCCACCAATCATTTAATATTGAGTGTGGATTGAATCTTGCATATTTACCAAACTCTTCACAAGTAGTTCTATTATCCTCATGCAGTACAGGCCCTATTGCTAATGTAAATGACGATATATCCAAGCACAAAATTAATAACACTGCAGAATAATATGGTAGTAACATACTATCAATCAAAAGAAAACACCTAGAGGTATATTTGAAACAATATAATCTCTAAAATTATAATGACTAGACGAAAATAAAATACGAATACACACACGTAATTTTCTTTCTGTATGAAAACTGCTACAAATCAAATATAATTACTGAAAATATGACTGCCTTATTCACTTTCAACGAAATGTCTTCCAAGGTTTTATAATTGTACATTCGGATGTTTAAGTGTTTGTTGTTTCGCTTGTTTTGCTTAACAACAGGAAATTTACTTCATTAAGAAGTTCATAACATACAAGAAGAACGCTTATAAACAAATAGAAGATATTCGTTATAGTGGCTAACGTTAAATGTACTAGATTACAGCATTAAAACCTAGTTATTAAAGAATCTGGATCAAAGCGCTGCATTTCAACCCTAATCATTTTGTCTTGGTTTTCTTCTTGTGCCTTTCTATCTCTCAATGATTTCTTAATGACTTCAGCGGCTACATCTCTGAAAACAGGTTTTCCTGAGCCCCTATATTTAAGAATTGCAGCCGCATCCATTCTATCTTCTGCTGTCTCAGGTTCTTCTCCCAAAATAGACATTAAAACTGTGTATAGTTCTTCACAATACATCATTACCAAATATGAATCTACGATTTTCAACCGTAGTTTTACAGTGGGCATAGTTGCGTTGGACTCTAGAAAAGGTAAATGCGTAATGTAATCCAAAATTAAAATGTCTAGTTTAAAACGTTAAGAATAATCAAAATATAAATTAAAGAGATTGCTAAATTTTGGATTTTTAAATAAATATTTAACTTCAAAAGTAGGCAATTTTACTCTAATGTCGATCACGTTAATGTCATCTCGTGTTTTTATAAACCCTCAGGTAAAATAATATATTCCATATAAACTAGGATTTGAAAAATGTATATTATTGCATCATGAATTAAATTCAAATAACTTGAATTTACCTTTTACTGAATCAGGGATTTCGTTTCTGGGAATACCATAAAAAAGTCCTTTTCTATCTCTAGCTATTAGAAGCATTTCCATGTCACTTGTCATTAAAAGTTTTGGTTGATTCCATCCAATATTACGAACATGTGAACTATAATTCGCTTTATATTGCTGCACTAACTAAAATTTGTATTAAATTTTTCATTTCAAGATAATGTAATTAATTTAATAATCGTAATTGAAAAATAAATAATGATTATATATTAATGTTAAAGAACCTTGTTTCAAAAGTTACTTATACTTTTTTTAAATAGTAGCAATAGTTCAAATGACAAAATAAAGTAATTTATGTACCTTCTTAGTAGGGTAAGTAAAGGTGTGTACAATCGCAGCACTCGGGCCTGATACAGACCACATATAAAATGGGATCCAATTAATATTAACAATGTCGTCAGGATGAAAAGACGCCTTCACTCCAAATTCTTCACAAGTTGTCCAATTCGTTAGTACCGGGATCATTGATTTTAAGAAGAAACTATTATCTTCGAATTGTTCTACGTTGTATGATTTTGGTGCATCAGAATCTTGCGTATTCAATCGCCTATTATCCGGATGCATAGGATGTTGTAGACGATTAGGCCAAGCTTTAGCCAAATTTCGTTCTAATATTGCTTCAAAATCAAAGTACATTCTACTGGTATTATGGCTTCTATAATTAATATTTTCTTGCTCTTCTAGATGCGCAGCATTGACATTTTGTTGATATACATTTTTATAAAACACTTCATCACGTGGACTGAGAAATCCAATAGGTTTATCTCTTTCCTGTCCTTCTGTTTTAGTGTAAATAGCTCTCTTTCTTCTTAGTTTTGTTGTTTTATTTATATCATTCATTTCATTCGTATCTACACTATTAACTTTAGAGATCACCATATTATTTGGTTTAAGGCTGCGACTAGGTGGAAAAAAAATGTAATGTTTAACATTTTTTAATTTATTTGCACCAATATTCAACGAAGGATTCATCTTAGAACAATTCACATTTCGTTCTTTCTCAAATAAAAAATTTGCATCTCTTCTTGTGGCCTCAATGGTAATGAACAGAAAAAATGTTAAAGCAAACATTTTCCTGATTACCGATACTGATTGGTTACTCTTCCTATTTAAACTGAAGTTCAAAGAAAAGCAGGGGCTATAAACTTTCATAACGATTTTTTTTTCTTATAAACTAAAAGAGAGAACTCTTTTAGATATGAAGTTTTGGTATATTTACTAAAAAAAACAATTATTTCTAAAATATACGACCTTGATGTCTCAAATATTATACTTACGCGTAGTTTTCCAATTAATTATTATTTAACCATTATATTATTACATAACTTGAATGATTAGTCCGTCTTTTCAGAGCATATCTATAAGATATAGTTTAATTTTTGTAAACCTTCATATCTCGACATTATTAAATTTTTATTTGCAAGTTTATTGTATCAGCATAGTTTTCTACATCTGCCTTACACATTGTTATGTCAACAATTTCCACATTGATGTTATGGACACTGCTTGAATCGTAAGTTGAAAACAGTTATATGTTTGTGCATTTGTATTCTTGTTTCATGGCCGATGGTAAAGAGATTTTAGAGCATTATGATTTCACATATAATTGTTTATAATAATTATGTATAGTTCATCTAGTAAGTCTAAATTGTTAAAAAAAGAGTAACTATATTTATTCATGCATTTTACGAAAACATTGAATTTTTTTTTATTTTGAAATTAATAAAATCCTTATTTATTGCGTGTATTTTGTCGTTTCGACTTTGTTTATGTGTTCGTACCGATGTTTTTCTACAACGTCGGTAATATTACCTTATTACAATCTGTATCGTCGCTAAATCAATAAATAATATTAAAATAACAATTTTTTATTTCTAATTTGCTAATCTTCACCATCTTCATCATAAAGTTCTTCCGGGTCTCTTTCAATATCGTCGTCGTCAAATATTGAGAGGTCCGGTGTCATCTGCTCCTCCAGCAAGTAGGATCGGTTGAAGTCACCTTTAAATCCGAGCCTTTGGGCTTCTTCGTGAATCTGTAAGAACAAGGTTTTAATAATCCAATCAAATTCAGCACAGCGTTATGCCTAATTGTGCGTTTGTCTTTATAATAAAGAAGCTATAGTGAAATCGCAAAAGGTGACATAATATTTTTAGATCTAACTTCTTACATTTTTTTCAGTGGGCATTTTGTCGACAGGTGCCAAAGCATAACAGAATCTGAATTTGCAATTTAGTATTCCCAAATATCCTGGATAAACAAGTTTCAGCCCAAAATCAGCGAGAGGTATATCTTTATCTGAAATTTTGTTTTATGTAAAATTATTTTGTGGTTGGTAGTATTTTTATTTTATTCGTGTTAAATACATAGAGAGCTAAACTTGGAGGCTTCTTAAAACACAATAAACTGTTTGCATGTTAGTATTACATAAGGTAAAGCGTATATTCTATCTCCAATGTTCGGTTTCATACTAAATTTAGTTACTTAAAGACGTGTCAAGTAACGTTTACAGTTTATACTTTACTCCAGACAAATGTTTAACACGACAATGACATACATTGTTTAGGATTTTCGCATTTTACCACATTTTTACAATACACTGTTTGCCGGCTTGCAGTATAAATGTTGAAGAATACTTCTTATGCAGCAATGTAAACAGTTATGCACTGTAAGTTGCCCATTTCTTAATAAGGTATAAGATGAATGACGACAAAGGGCTTAGACAAATATTTATTTTCTAGCTTCATTTTCGATTTTTGCTCCCAACAAATAGTTTGAGTAAAAAAGTGAAAGAACTCGTATAGTTTTCTGAGTTTATTTCGTTTTATTTACAATTTTAAGTACTTAGTAAAAATTCAAATTTCATTTCGGTCGAAATTTTACACTTATATCGACCATATTATTGTACCTATTATATCGTTTCTTTCTAAAAGAATTAGTTTAAAAGTGAATTAAGTAATTATAAGCTCTCTATAAAAGCATCAGTTACCATATTATCAAACAAGTATAGGAAGACCTCCTCTAAAATTCTTATACGTAATAGGAATCTATATAGGTAATATACAATAGTTTCCTGCCTATAAGAAGTATAGTAGTAGTAATTTTCATTCAAAACAATTCGTATTTCAAACCAAAGAGTATACGAAAGGGACCATAATCATGAAACTTACAGTGGAATGCCAAGTTCGGTACAATCTTAAACTTTCCGGGTGTCTCCGTAAGGATAAATAAAGCGCTGAAATCTATTGACGTCTCCATAAAAAGTACTGAGTCGTTCCAATTTACAGAAGGGTATACGTCGTGTAGTTCGGTTCGAAAACGATCAATCAACTGCAATAAACACAGAATAGAAGGAAAATTTACTAAGTATGTAATATGTCAAAGTGTTATTAAAATATTTTACTAGCAAATTATTGATTTTTGAAAAACTTCATATTGTTATTAATTTAGTACCGACATTATAAATGCTATCTAATAATTATAAAGATACCGCGCCCTCTTCCAATTGCTCGCAAATCCCTACTAAAGTTAAAAGTTGGTATATTGTGCGGTAATTTTTGACGGTTGTCGTTCAAAAAGTTTGCAAGGAGCTAATTAATTTTTTACTCAGGTATATCGTTGACTATTTATTTCAATGACCATCTACAGGATTAAATAATAATACCCAAAAAAATCGTATACATACTACAGGATATGGAATGCTGAATCTCAATATGTACGACTCATCAGTTTCAAAATGCCAGAAATAAAATATCTTCCAGTCGATATCAATAACAGTTTCCGGATCAAAGGTTGTATTGGCCAGAAATTCTTCACAGCTTGTCCAGTTTTCTATACCTAAACTATTATAGTTTATCGGTACTTCCTTTAATGTATTTTTTGAATTACTTATAACATTATTCACAATTAAGGAGAGAAAAAGTATTTTAATTAATTGCTCCATAATTAAAACTACTTTAAACACACAGTGCGATGATTTAAACTCAGTAATGACTTGTGTTGCTTCAATGTTGTTGTTCATTTATAAATATTTACTTTTCATTATAACAATAACATATTAATATTTAATACGTGACATAAGACGTTTAGCTTTACAAGTAGCTGTGTTTATTATCTACTATACCGAGGTATTGGAATTTCTGTAATATTTGACAACAGAAACAAATTTGTGGTAACAAAATATACCAAAGTATCTTGATATTTAGGTATACATATTACATTTTTTTTTTGTAAATTCTGGCAATAGTGTATACTGTATAGTGCAACTGTTTAATCATTAAAAAATAAAACCACATAATATTCCAAAATTTTATTCTGCAATCTGTTCATCATTATTCTTTTCATCAGTACACGCGGGGAAGCCATCACCAATATCGAGGCCAGCTACAGCAGCAGCTATCTCAGATCTGTATGGTGCGGTATCCGGCCTGGCTGCTAGAGACGCTCCTCCGACGTGACAGTCCATGAGGAGCAGGAACTTGCCGCCGCGGAGTAACTTCAGGTGGAACTTGAGGAGCGGCACCGCTTGCCGTATTGGCACCAAATCTGTGTTTCAGGAGTTTGGTATTGTATTGAGTTACGCGATCATATTGTAATAATACGTTTCGTTTGAGATTTTATTATTAATGTGTATAAAGAACGAGTGTTTGTTAATCGAAAAATATTTAAAAAATGTGATTGCGTAGCATTGCTGAAATTTTAATAAATAGGTACCTTACTTGCTTTGCATGAATTTTAATAATTCAGATGTGTTATTTCCATCATTTAGCCTTTTTATTTTTACTTACTTAGAAAACTATTGAATTCGAAATTTTTTTTTTTTTTTTTAAATATATATGTTACGGCTAAAGGTAGGTGAGAACATAAACTTAAGATTAGCCGGCTAAACTTAGGTTTATTTTCGACGAGGTGTTAATGTTAGTTTGTTCTATCTTTAGCCGGCTAAACTTAAGTGTAACCGCAGGCCCGTGGCTAAAAATGTCGGGGTGGGTAGATTTGGTTACTATAATACATGTAAGGAACAGGG
>CAJQZN010039000.1:19551-31795 GCA_907164685.1 Colias eurytheme | reverse complement strand
TGGTTTAATTGTTATTAAATAAACAAAAATAATAATTAATAAAAAATTATTAAAAAAAAATTATGAGGCGTGCACTTTTGGATTTTCCAAACTACATATTTGAATTTGCCCTGTATTCGTCTGGGTTTGATATGGAATACTGGCTGTGCCCCGCGATTTTACCCGCATTGCTCCGCTCCTATTGTTCTTATCGTGATGATATAGCCTTCCTCTATAAATGTAACAGTGAAATAATTTTTCAAATCGGCCCGTGCTTCCTGAGATTAGCGCGTACAAACAAAAAAAGACCATTGTAAGCGAATTTCTATCGTCAATTACTCGATAAATTCGTTCAAAATAACACAATTTGAAAGCCACTACAAAAAACTATAATTGAAGAGAAAGTACAGTTAAATGATCAATTGATTTGTTCACTTTAACGGTAGTGTGGCCGGACATGGCACGGGAAGCGGCCAATCAAGGGTTTAATATTGGTTGATAATTAAACTCGGTTTAAGTCTTATCGAGTTTGGTTTTAGTCGGATTTACTGGCTGGCTGTCTAAGATCACATCTTGGAGACTAAAGTTACGTATATATTTACACATACCTACAGATACGTTTTTTTTGCAATCTGTAGGTACCTACCTAGTACCTACATATTATAGTGTAGGGAAAATTTTCTTGATTGTTTTGTATAAGATTGTAAGAGGCTTGATTTCTTTTTGTATGACTTTAGAAAGATAGAATAAACAGACAACTTGTTTAAGTTTTTTTTATATAATGGAGGTAGTTTAAGAAATTTAAGGCTTGATGGATTTAAAATATGATTCATTAGTTTTTTATTTTTATTCGTTTTATTCTTTGGTTATATACCGGTCTTTTTAGTTCATAGATATTTATATAACATCGTAAATTACCATCCTTAAAAACTTGTGCGAAAAATGTTTCAATTATCGTATTAATTAATTATGATTATAAATTATATTGACCTTAACTCGGTATTGAACCAGTAGCCTCATTCCAACCGATACACTAACCACTAAACCGCAAGGAGAGGTCAATGCGAGATATTACATATTATTATTATAAGTTATTCTTCGTATACCTTTCGCAAGTAAGTACCTATTTTGCATTTAAAAAAATATCGTTTATCGTTTTATTCACATGGGACACATTTATTCAATTTAGAAAATTTTAATTAATAACTTCATAAATTGATGTAAATTGAAAATGAAAATTTAATAAATGTGTCCAGCTCGTGAATTAAAAGCTTTTTAACAGACTTATATTAGCTTCACTTGTTTGTATGTAACCAACTTCTTTAGAGTAGAGCTCGATTCAGTTTAGGGCCGATTTTTCAATGCTTGGATAAAACTTATCCGTCCAATAAAGTATTACACGATAATATTAAAATGTCACGTAAACTGTCAAATACGGGCAATTAGAATACGTTTTTAAAATGGTAGTTTTATACATTATTCGACGAATAAGTTTTATCCAAGCATTGAAAAATCGGCCCTTAATCGGTCAGATATAATTCAAACTTTGCACACTTATCCAGTTCGCTAACAATACAATAGTCAATAACTAACTGTACGCCCCGGCTTCGCCCGTGGTACCTGGCTACTGGCTAGTGGCTACATGATTAAACTATCCTATCTCTCAAGTTGGATCGAACTGCACATGGTGTGCGAATTTTATTATAATCAGTTAAGTGGTTTAGGAGTCCATTGAGGACAAACATTGTGACACGAGATTTATATACATATATTAAGATTTAATGAATTTATCTTATTCTTTTATTTATTTTAAAGACCTGAAACTCTGACAGACAATTACGAAATTCCGAGAAGCAAAATTAAAGACATACTAACAACGAAAGACGATAGTTTTATAAACATACATGTATGTATGTATGTGTGATTGTGTGACGTGGGAATATTATGTTCGAAGATGGTTATTGTTTATCAACCGTTAACTACATAGGATGTGATCTCACGTAGATAGTGTAGTTGTTGGATGATAGTCTAGACTCTAGACTCTAGATGTATGTATGTATGTTAGTATGTATGCACCTGTTGGTAGTGTTATGTTAGATAAAATAGGTTTATGTGCTGTTTAAATTTAATAATGACTTGGTATAAATATATAGACAGAATAACTGATCATATTGAACTGATCCAACTTACATTTCATATCAAAAACAGCGTTTGAACTGATTTGAAATACGATTTTTTTTTTAGTTTATCTTTTTGCCAGATCTATCATCAATGAAACGATAGGTAGATGTAGGTAGTAGATGCGATAGTCAGACACAGAAACAAAAATAGTTTAAAAGTAAGTCTCATAAGCATTCCGAACACAACCTAAAATTATATCTTTCAAATAAATATGCCACAAAATTAATAAATAAACAATAACAGACCTTATCAAAGTCGGTTAACTCTAAAGCGCCAAATAAAAATAACTGTGTATATGTTATCGTATTACAACAGTTGCACTTCCGGTTCCTGGTGATAATGTCGCGTGATGCGGGAGTATACGGTTTGTTTGGCAGATTAAATATTAAATTCAAACTCGAAATGAACTCAAACTCAAAGTAATCTCTAGCTCGGGCTTAATCTTAAACATTACGTTAATTATTCAATTAGACTTCTCTGAGCGCTTTTGTATGGTCAAAATAAAGACATTATTTAATACTAGCTTTCCACCCGCGGCTTCGCCCGCGTTTTCAAAGAAAAATCCGTTCCCGTAGGATTTCCGGGATAAAACCTATCATATGTCCTTTCTCGGGTATCAAAATATCTCTGTACTAAATTTCATGCAAATTGGTTCAGTAGTTAAGGCGTGATTGAGTAACAGACAGACAGACAGAGTTACTTTCGCATTCATAATATTAGTATGGATTCGTTCTGAAATCAGTTTTTACAAATCAACAGTTGGCAAGATTCTGTAGTAGGTAGGTACCTACTCAGGTATGTAGTTAGACAACAATAGAGATGACCACAGGTATATGTTTCCCCGACTTCCGCATATCAAGTTAATATTAAATGAATCACAAAAACGCGAAATGGTTTTTATCTGTCCTGTCTACGGCAGTGCCCTTTTATTGAGTCAATCGAGCGTTCTGAGAAACTTTGTTAGGTAGCAATATGGTGATGGGCGGTAGCGGGAGAGGGAGCGATTTAATAATGTTACTTTTTAAGTTATGTTTTTAATTTGAGTTACTCAATGTAGATGAGACTAGATGTTAATGTTATGAATTTAACAATGCTGTTTATTAAATGAATGAAATATTCTTAATTGCACACTATGTTTATGTTATCTATCTTCTATAATATAAAAATGAATCCCAAAATGTGTTGGTAAGCGCATAACTTGAGAACGGCTGAATCGATTTCGTTAATTCTTTTTTTATTATATTCCTTGAAGTACGAGGAAGGTTCTTACGTAGAGAAAACGTAAATATGTACCACGGGCGAAGCCGGGGCGGACTGCTAGTACTTAATATAAATATGTTTTTGTAGTACTGTATTGAGCACTACAAAAACATATTTATAGAAGTTAAGAATACCTTGATTAATGCATTCTATTCATTATTCAATGGTCGATATTATAAATTGCATCTTATGTATGTTTAAATATTAGTTACATGTTACGAAACGGTCGAACAAAAGTGTAACCGTCTATCTTCTGAACATGTTCAACACCTTAACAGAATCTAGATTACCTTTCTATCACTGACCCGTTGTTACACCGATTTCTCTTCTCCCTTGTTACGGTGTGCAATAAATATAATTATATAGGTAATATCAAATATGGATGTATATGGTTTACTTGGGGTTTTGTTTAAACGATGGTTAATAAGCTAAACTTTGGTTAACATAGCAATATTGGGTAATGGGTTGTTGGATTATGTCATATGTGGTAGTATATGTGTATCTCTCGGTATTTGTCTCGTGTGTGTGTTTACGAATTTGGATACAGTAACACGTACAAGAGCAGACTCTTGTACGTATCTACGTAGAATCGCTGTGTAATAGTTTTGAGAAATTAACTAAATACTCTCACAACAAGAGAACACAATCAATTTTTGTTTAGTATCATTAGAAAGAGGTACATATGAACCAATCGCCATAAAATTATTAATTACAATTAGTGTACCTATTTTCAGGTATAATATGTAAATTTAAATGTATTTGAATAAACGAAAATAACTAAGGACCATTAAAATTTTGCGCGTTATATAACCTAGCTGTTCAATGAAATGGCAACACAAAGTCAACTGTAAAATGAATACGAGTGACCCCAATTGTTAAAGATTCGTTTTAATTGTATCAATCAACTGTCTCTGAGATGGGAGGCTGTATCGTTTGTCATTGTGGCGAATCAATGAGATCAAAAATGTTATCTAGTGCCAAGCGGGGCATTGCCAGATCAGTTTGATACTAGCCCGTGGCTTTGCGCGCGTTGTTTAAACTTTAAAAAATATGTAAAAACTTATTCGTCGATATGTATAAAACTACCATTTCAAAAACGTATTCTAATTGCCCGTATTTGACAGTTTACGTGACATTTTAATATTATCGTGTAATACTTTATTGGACGGATAAGTTTTATCCAAGCATTGAAAAATCGGCCCTAAATCCTTCCTATTTTATTTAATACTTCCTTGAGTTGCGGATTGCTACAATTTGAAAAAAGATGTCAAGTCTTTAAACGCTCTTTCAATGGAATTTAATTAAAAATCTAGAAGAAGTAATTACGTGCGTTGAAAACAAAATGGTTAAAAGTGCATTATGCTAGTAAATGAAATTTTATAAGAGTTAAACGATTTTTAATTAAATCTTGCAAACGAATCGCTATTAATTATTAAGTTTTTATATCAAGGGTTCGACTATTACTGTTTGAAGTAAATTGTAACGTAAATTGTAAAATACACTATGACAATGTAACATTTATTATAATTTATGACATTGCAATTCAGATGGATGAATAATCTTTCTTATATATAAAAATGAATCGCAAAATGTGTTGGTAAGCGCATAACTCGAGAACGGCTGAACCGATTTCGATAATTCTTTTTTTATTATATTCCTTGAAGTACGAGGATGGTTTTTATGTAGAGAAAATGTCAATATGTACCACGGGCGAAGCCGGGGCGGACCGCTAGTTATATATAAAAATGTCATAGGAAGGATATGCGTAAGCGCATCGTATCCGATAATCGTCTATTTTTTTCCAAATATATGCTCTATAATTATTGAGCATAAAATATTTTGTAAAAACTTACTATAAACTTATTATACCTAATATTATATATATTATACGTAATTAATCATCGATGAAACTTTATTGACAATAGTTAATTGAATACAGCGGAATCCTTTCTATTCTGACCTAAATATAAACAATTAAGTTTAGCAACCAAACATGCGCGGGCGCAGGAAAATATAAATTTTTGATTTCACTGTACCCTGTCAATAGAGATCGTGACTAAAATCTATTACACGGAAAAGCAATGACTACAATGATCTTTTCGCTTCAATAAAATAATATTTTTTTATCAATGTCGGATGTCAACTGATAAGGCAATGGATATTCAGGTTAGTTGACAAGTATTTGATAACTGTGTCATGCTCTCAGTGTAATTGAGTTCTGCTTTATACTTGAATTTCAATCAGTTGAGCTCCGACACTCGTGCGGGGCGGACGTGTCGCGTATTGCGTTAGGTTGATACAACGATCGAGTTTTAAGTTAATGTAAAAACATTTTACTATAGCGAATACAAGGAAAAGAACCATCGATTATAATGAAACGATTGCAGTGATTAATTTAATTATATTTATTATAGTGTGTGTAAATAAAAAATGGTGAGAGAATAGTGTGCAAAATGCGTCGTTCCAAACTGAATATCAATCCGGATCTGGGTGATCTGGAGGAGATGTTAGCACATGTGCAAACGCAAATCGAACAAGAGATCGATCTAGAGAAAGAGAACAAGATGCCGTCTTTAACCAGCGTGCAAGAGTCACCAAAGATGAAACGGGCTTCTTCTTTCAATCAGGAAAACATGGAATACAGACGACCTCCTCGCCCTGTTAACAGAGTTAACAGTGAAGCGAATCAAGCGGTAGAATACAGAAATGGGGACTACGGTACAGTGCAAAATGGGTTTAAAGGGTCCCAGTCGAGTCTGCGCTCGAACGACGAAGGGTCACAGGTGTCCTTTCAGTCGTTTCGTTCGGAGCCCGTGCAAAGGCACTCGGTGTTAAGCTTGCCGGATAAAAGGGATGCAGCGTCTCTAAATGGGCGGTGTAAAACGGCGACGCTGCCACGAGGCTACGGGTCCAGTAAGGAGAAGAATTGGGAGGAATATTGGTCACAGTGAGTAGCTTTTATAATAAGATATTATCAGGTTGAATGGAGATGAAAGAACCAACTATGTCATCAAGCTTTAGGGCCCCTAAAGCTTGATGACATAGTTGGTTCTTTCAAATCATTCATATTTAATAATAGTGACCCCTAAATTAGGGGTCACTATGAAGTCTTAAAATAGTACTATTTATATATATTATTAGTGGGAAAGTGATGGCGCTAGACGACCTATATAGCTCTCTCATTTTTGCACACTGGAATAAATACTGCTTTAAGAAATGGTAATTCTACGTGAGTATATATTATTGCTTTTATTAAACGCTTTTCTGTTGCGAGCTGGCCACAACTATGTAATAAAAATTTTGATGATCAATTTAATTTTAAATTGTACTTTTATCATGATGGAACTTTACAATTATATTTACATTGAGTTGAAAAGAATAAATACAAGAAATATTGTCTGATGATTGAGTTCGATAGTAGTAATCACATCGAGTGTGGGCTTGCCAGATTTCTCCTGTTATATTCTGTAGTAGTTTTTTAAACCGCATAATCATTTAATATAATATGTGGGAGGGTTGTAGGTTGATGTTAGAGTTATGTATTGCGAAGTGGTAGTATGTTGTAATGATAGTTTCCAGTATTCCGTACATGGTCAAGATTGGCCAGTTAGATCTTACGATAAGCATTTTTTGACTATTCACAGTTTGGCATGTGGTCTATCTTTGGTAAGGCATGCTTGTACGTCAGGATTGTAGTTACATCAGGTTTTGTGGAAGAGTTATAATTTGATGTCATTTTATAGGCATTATATTGTAGTTATTTTACTTGATCGAAGGTTTTGGGAATTATCTTCCTGTTTACAAATTAATATTACCTATTATTTATTACGTAATGTAACTCGTAGTCTGCATAGTATTTATGCCTTACCTTATGAGTTATAACTTTAGTTGTTTAACTGGTAGACCCTAAAAGAAAGTATCTTATAAGTAGTTATAGAAAGAGTGTGTGTGTCGACCACACGTGTTAAAAGTGAAACTTCTTTGACAAGATTTAAAAATACCAAAATCGTTGCCTTAGGTACTCCATCACGTGAGGGACGAAACCTTGTAATTTTATTCTCAACGCGCCTTAGGAAGTTTCTCTTCAAAAAATCTGTCTATTTTGTTTCTTATGTGTTCAAAATAATTCACGTGATTATTATCAATTCTAAAAGCGTTGTATAATATTGGTTCAAGTTTACAAAAACTATCTCCGTGAGATAACTAGATTCCATATCCACCATCCATCAAAATGATAACATATTGTACCTGTGTTTATGTAAACACGCTCGTTTAGAGTCTGGCCAGCCAAAGCTGAACCCAGTAAAGGGCGGCAAATTTAAAAAATATGGACCTGGTAACATCGGCTTTAGTAGGAAAAAAACATTTTGATACTTTTGATATTCATAAAGGTGATCATAGTATATAGGTACATAAGGTACACAACACAGCAGGATTTAAACATTATTAAAATAAATGATTTGAACCGTTTTCAACAAAAACAACTAACTACGCAGAAACGCCATGATGACATTCCATAGTGTGGCCGCTACAAAAAACACTGGGTTCAGCTTTGGCTGGCCAGACTCTAGACTCAATGGATGTGAGAACATCTTGTAGGATAGTGTGAATGTGGGATTAATATGTAAAAAGTTAAATAATTTGTACTGATAATATAAATGTGGATGTTTATGAAGATGGATCCATGTTTGTTATCCTTTTACGTAAAAAGAGCTGATCAGATTGAATGAAATTTTATGGAGAAATCTTTGAGAAATAGACTAAACTGTGTGAGTTGTTATTTTGGCATTGTCTAAGTACGATGTGTAAATTTCTTCTTATAATATTGGGAGTTTTTATAAAGAAGTATAGGTATTTATTTATTTAGGGTGACCTACTAACATCTTAAAATATTTAACTAAAAAAAAATAATAAGATAACAATATACAGAGTGTGTACTAAATCCCACGTACCGAGTGGAGTTTTTATCTTAACCGATTGAAGTCAAATATCATGATGTTTTATAGCAGTATTATTTCCAGTGTGGGAAAGTGATGGCGCTAGATGACCTATATCTATACTTAATACATAAAGCTCAATTTTGTTTTTTTTTATTTGTTTCTTTGAACGCGCTAATCTCAGGAACTACTGGTCCGATTTGAAAAATTCTTTAAAAAAGCTCACTAATCGAGGACGGTTCTAGGCTATGTAACATCACGCTAAGATCAACAAGAGCGGAGCAATACGGGTGAAACCGCGGGACAGAGCTAGTATAATTTATATACTTATAGCGTTGTCACTTTTACACACTGGAAATAATACAGCTTTAAGGGCCGATTTTTCAATGCTTGGATAAAACTTATCCGTCCAATAAAGTATTGCACGATAATATTAAAATGTCACTTAGGGCTGATTTTTCTATCCTTGGTTAAAACTTATTCGTCGAATAATGTATAAAACTACCATTTTAAAAACGTATTCTAATTGCCCGTATTTGACAGTTTACGTGACATTTTAATATTATCGTGTAATACTTTATTGGACGGATAAGTTTTATCCAAGCATTGAAAAATCGGCCCTTAAAACAGTCAAATACGGACAATTAGAATACGTTATTAAAATGGTAGTTTTATACATTATTCGACGAATAAGTTTTAACCAAGGATTGAAAAATCAGTCCTTAAGACGTTTAAAATTTAACATTTCAATATTAAGTTTTTACATTGCAATTAAGTTGCAAATGATAATTAATGCCTTTAGGGCTGAATATTTAAAGTATTCGTGTCCCAGAATTTATTTATTTGTCCATTCGAATACTTGGAATTGTTAAAGAGGTCAGTGTGTTTGTGTGACCATAAATTTTAGTTGATGATCGAGATTGCAGTTTAATTAATCACCTTTTCTTTTAATGAGAAAGTGATCTTAAAACGACATTATATTTAATTATTATAAATTTTACATTAGTTTGTTTATCGTCACATTCACGTCTTCATGTCCGAACTGCGGAATTCATTTTGATGAATTTTGTTAGATAAATGTATTTACAGATTGATCGTTACTAACATTAGTATAGGCGAATTGATAATTTCCTCCATTTTTAAGTCAGTTCAAAATATATTCATTTTGAGAAATGAAGATAAACGGATTTAAAACTTATATAAGTAACCTTTTTACTGTTCTGTGTATATAACCTGACTTTTCTTACGCTGTTAAACGAGCTTGAAACAATAATACTGCAACAAATAAAGCGTGTTTTAAATCCGTTAAAATCCAACCTAAAATCAAATACAAAAACAGAAAGTTTAGACATGGCCCATTCGACTGACCACTAGAGTAGGTATATTTTTATGTCGTAATACAAATCGGAACCCATTATTATAACGGTATTTAAACAATGGTAGGTAGGCGAAAACAATAGCTTTTGTAGAAACACAATCGGTATCGGAAGATGAAAGTTATCTCAGGTAGCCTGGTTTCGTAATAGTAATAGTTTGGTTAATTGAGATGGTGTTTTTAAAGCGTTAGAGAAGGTGGGATAGTTGCCTAAATGTAAAGGATAAGTGATAATAATATTATAAAGCAGAAGAGTTTGCTTGTTTGTTTGAACTTGCTAATCTCGGGAACTACTGGTCCTATTTGAAAAATTCATTCGGTGTTAGATAGCCCATTTATCGAGGAAGGCTATAGGCTATATACCTATCATCTCGCTAAGACCAACAGCAGCAGAGCACTGCGGGTAAAACCGCGGAGCACAGCTAGTGACTACATAAACTTTAAATTTTGCACACTTAATAATACCATACTTACATGGTTCAAGGAAATGAAAATGGTTAGGTTTTGTAATATCCGTCAATTTTGGATCTACATAGACAAAAATAAATCTTCGTGATTTTGGACAGGAAGTTTGCGCCTTCTATGTGATGTCTCGAGGATATTTATAGCTTTTAAAACTACTAATGAAGGGATTAGAGCTAAATTTATTGAAAATATTGAAGCTGATGTTTTCATTTTTACACGCTTTATATTAGCTTCACCTGTATGTTTGTAACCGACTTCTTTGGGCGCGATTTTGACCCACTTTAAACGGCCAGATTTCGTTCAAACTTTGTAGATTTAATGAGGACCGATGACAATACACTAATTTGATAAAAATTTTCTATTTTTTAGTTCGGCTTTCTATAAAAAGCGTGTTTTTTAGTTTTTTTAAACAATTATTTATCAGTTCATTTTCTTCAGTTCTCGATTTACACACATACGTTTTGGTATGATTTTTTTTGTTATTTTTATATACGTTTTGTTTACTGCAGATACATGAGTGTACACAATATGCCTAGCACATCCTGCACTAGAAACTCGGAATATAATCCCTGCGTCAATTTCACTTTCGGGTCAACAATGCTCGACATGTGTGTGTAAATAAAAATGTTAATATTCTGGTTTGTTTTATATTGCAGTCGCTTTTTATTGTGCACTTGTGATTGTGATATGATAGAGGTAATTTATAATTGACTAGCAACTTGCACCGACTTCGCTCAGCTTGAATAAGAGTATTAAAATAATTATGTCAATGCTGATGTAGCTTTCTGTAAGTGAAAGAATTTCATGATCGGTTTAGTAATTCCCAAGATTTCCTCCTACAAATATAGAATTAGAACCATTGAGATAATATTAATAGGAGACGACACCGCCTACATCACTTATGTTCCACTCAACATACGTCATGTGACGTATGTTGAGCGGTATTTTTTAATGGTTTTAAAGTGAAATGCATCAAACATGCCTTCGTGTGTGTTACGATATTGCACAAATAATACGAATAATACGGAAAAGTGCAAAGGAATAACTTTCATCGTTAAGTACCTAACTAAATAATAATTTTTAAAACTTAGTTGAGCAAAAAAATGGCGCACAGATTTTGTTCGTGGTGTCTCCTCCATACGTAGTAATATTATCTCAATGATTAGAACCTTTATCTTTATTTTATTACTTATTAGCATAAATAATTCTGGCGTGCGTGGTGACTGGACTATCGTTCCAGTTATTATAGGTTCTATCTAGACTTTGTTTTTATTGCGTATAGAATATGGGGTTTGCAGATCCATTGCACGTTTAATATTCAGCTGTATTTATTTATTTAAAATCTTTCAATTTTCACCATGTTCATATTGTCTTTTCATAAACAACTAGCGGTCCGCCCCGGCTTCGCCCGTGGTACATGTTTACGTTTTCTCTACATAAGAACCATCCTCGTACTTCAAGGAATATAATAAAAAATGAATTATCGAAATCGGTTCAGCCGTTCTCGAGTTATGCGCTTACCAACACATTTTGCGATTCATTTTTATATATATAGACTGGGGTAGAAGCCTTTAAAAATAATGAAAAGATAAAAAAAATCGCAGTCGGATGAAACTCATTAGAAAAGGAGGGGAATATGATAAAAATGTAAGGAAAAATAAATTACGGTCAATCTGAGTTCGGGAAGCGGGAGGGGGGAGCTTTTAAGAGAAAAAAATGGTTTCTCTCGATTTCCGACAAAACTACAAGTCCTATTAGCCCAGTGAAATTAGGTAAAAAAAGGGGTCAACCTCGGAATGAAAGATAATAAGCTGGAAATTGGTAAAAACCTTTGTTTTGGTACCCTAAATATTGTCTCAAAAGTCACAAATGCTATCGTGTCCGCGTCTTAAGATATTGAAGGTCAAAGGTCACAAAAAACGATTTTTCGCGAATATCTCGGTTCCTATTGCTTAAATGATATTTTCACCTATTATGAAAGTTGTAGAGTATAAAATTCTCTACAACTTTTGTCTAAACTTTTTTTTTATACGATCAACCGTTTTTG